>ML810733.1:164007-192521 GCA_009831015.1 Picea engelmannii | reverse complement strand
TAATTTCCTCTATTTTGCGACAATATGGACAATTTTGTCCATAATGCCGCAAATAAAATGTCAGAATTTTTACAATATGTACTAGTGTGAGTGTCCTAATAAAAATAAAGATGGAGGAGAAGCTCACATCACCGAAGCGCAGAAGCGGGATGTTGAGGTAGAAGACACTGAAGGCGGAAGATCGCTAATGATGCGAAAAGCTCTTTTGACACCGGAGAAGGAGGTGGAGAGTTCAGTCCAAAGGACCAGACTTTTTAGGACTGCTTGCAAAACCAAGGATAGGGTATGCAAGGTCATTGTAGACAGTGGAAGCACTGATAATCTCATTTCAACCGATATGGTAGAAAATCTGGAGCTGGAGACGATTGATCATCCAAGCCCGTATAGAATTTCGTGGTTGCAGAAGGGACATCAGGTAACTGTCACTAAACAATGTTTAGTTGAATTCAAGATAGGTGGATATCATGATAAGATCTTGTGTGATGTTATTACTATGGATGTTTGTCATCTATTGCTGGGTAGACCATGGCAATATGACAGGAATGTGATTCATGATGGGAGAATGAACACATACACCCTAGAGAAGAATGGGAGAACTCACATGTTGCTTCCAATCAAGGATAAGGAAGTGAAAACGGAAGTAAGCAACACTGTACTTCTCATGAGTGGGAAGGAACTTCTTAATGAGGTAAAGAAGAAAGAAGAACCCCAATTCTTTGTGGTCAGGAAACCGAGGATTGTTTTGACCAACACAAGAGTTGATGATTTACCAGAAGAGATTCAGGAACTGCTGGAAGAGTTCGCTGATATAGTAGTGGACGAATTACCTCGTTCGTTGCCACCGATTAGAAGTGTGGTTCATCATATTGATCTCATACCAGGAGCCAGTTTTCCAAACAAAGCCATGTATAGATTGATGCCGCAAGAGAATGAAGAGGTTAAGAGGCAAGTCCAGGATTTGTTGGACAAAGGATTGGTCAGAGAAAGCTTGAGTCTGTGTACTATTCCAACAGTACTCAGTCCGAAGAAAGACAGAGGATGGAGGATGTGTACTAATTCAAGGGCGATTAATAAGATAACAATCGGGTACATATTTCCATTGCTGAGGATGGATGACCTGATGGATTTCTTGAGTGGAGCAAAGTATTTTTCAAAGATTGATTTGAAAAGCGGTTATCACCAAATTCGCATGAGAGAAGGTGATGAATGGAAGACAACATTCAAAACCAATGAAGGGTTGTATGAATGGATTTTTATGCCATTTGGTTTAACAAATGCGCCAATTACTTTTATGAGGTTGATGAATGAAGTTCTGAAGGAATTCATCGGAAAATTTGTCATTGTGTATTTGGATGACATACTGATTTTCTGTAAAACAGTGGCTGAACATTTGAAGCAATTGGCTATAGTAATGAAGAGGCTACAGCAAGAGAAGTTGTTGATTAATATGAAGAAATATTCATTCATGAAGACAGAGCTCATCTATCTGGGATTTTTTATTTCTGCAGATAAATTGAGGATGGATCCAGATAAGGTGGAAGTGATCAAGAATTGGCCATCACCCAAAAATATCTTCGAGGTGAGAAGTTTTCACGGATTGGCTAGTTTCTACAGAAAATTCATCAGGAATTTCAGTGGAATTAGTGCAGTAATGATGGATACAGTGAAGAAAAGACATAAATCTTTTCACTGGACTAAAGAGGCTGAGAAGAGTTTCAATCTATTGAAGAGGAAGATTATGGAACAACCAGTTCTGGTGTTGCCGGATTTCCAAAAGACATTTCAGGTGAAATGCAATGCAAGTGGATTTGTAATAGGGGCAGTCTTGAGTCAAGATGACATGTCGATTGCATATTTCAGCGAGAAGCTGAATGAAGCAAAAGTGAAGTACTCCACATATGATAAGGAGTTCTATGCCATCATTCAGGAATTGAAGAAGTGGAGGCACTATTTGATTCCGAAAGAGTTTGTCTTATACAGTGACAATCATGCATTGGAGTTTGTAAATCAACGGGAGAAGTTGAATCAGAGACATGTCAAATGGGTGGAATATATGCAGAATTTCACTTTTGTGATTAAAGATATTTCTGGTACTGCTAACAAAGTTGTTGATGCTTTGAGCAGGAAGTGTTTGTTGTTGCAGGAATTCCGAGTCAAAACATTGGGTTTTGATGATCTCAAGGATATGTACGCAGATGATCCAGATTTTAGGGAAGCCTATGAAGCAGTTGAGAATCCAGTTCTCAGAGATAAAAGCCAATGGACATAATACATGATCCAGGAAGGATTGCTATTTAAGGGCAATCAACTGTGTATTCCGAAATGCTCCATGAGGGAGAATCTGCTGAAGGAGAAACACAGTGGAGGATTGGTCAGACACTTTGGTCATGACAAGACATTTTCAAAGTTTAGCAAGTCATACTTTTGGTTGGGGATGTGATTAGAGGTCAAGAGGTTTCTGGACAGATGCAGGATTTGTCAACATTCGAAGGGAAGGAGGCAGAATACAGGGTTTTATCAACCATTACCCATACCTGAGAGGCCATGGGATGAAATCAGCATGGATTTCATATTGGGATTGCCAAGAACACAAAGAGGTTTTGACTCAATATTTGTGGTAGTGGATAGATTTTCCAAGATGGCACATTTTATCCCATGTCAGAAAACCAGTGATGCAACACACATTGCAAATTTGTTTTTCAAAGAAGTCATTCGACTTCACGACTTACCCAGAAGCATAGTTTCGGACAGGGATACGAAGTCCATGGGACACTTCTGGAGGACATTATGGAATAAGTTGGGAACTAACTTATCGTTTAGTTCTACTTATCATCCTCAGATGGATGGACAGACAGAAGTGGTGAACAGAAGTCTGGGAGACTTACTGAGAAGCTTGGTGACAGATCACCATAGCCAGTGGGACCATATATTACCACAGGCAGAGTTTGCTTATAACGAATCAGTAAATAGAAGCACAGGCCAGAGTCCATTTCAGATTGTTTATGGCATGCAGCCGAGAGGATTTCCTGAACTGAGGGATTCAGAACATACTGCGACTAGGAGCGCTAATGTAGAAGAATTCGCAGAGGCGATGAAAGAAATTCACAATAAGGTGAAGGAGCGATTGCAGAATTCAAGTCAGGAGTATAAACGGAGAGCAGATCAACACAAAAGACAACTTCAGTTTGAAGTTGGTGACTTGATTCTGGCACATTTGAGAAAGGAAAGGTTCCCGAGAGGAACATACAATAAGCTGAAAATGAGGAAAATCGGACCATGCCAGGTCTTGAGAAAATTTGGGACGAATGATTATGAGATTGAATTACCCGATGGGATCGGAATTTCTCCAATATTCAATGTCTCAGATTTGTACCCATATAAACCTGAGGAAGCAGGAGCAGAAGATGAGCAACCTGAGGTGCAGTGGAAAACGCAGATGCCAGTTGCAGAACGGCTGCAGATGGAGCACATACTGGATAAAAGAGTGAGCAAGAAGACCAGGAGAAAAGAGTACTTTGAGTATCTGGTCAAATGGAGGAACCATCCAGTTGAAGATGCCAGCTGGGAGAACGAAGCAGAGATCTAGAAGCATGGAAAGACCGTGCGCGAGCTCAAGGATAGGAGCCCATGAAAATTTTCAAGCGAGGAAGTATGATGCAGGAGCATCACCAACATCAAGCGAGCCAGCGTGGAAGACACCAGACAGTTGGACAAGCGCCAGCATAAAATTTTGAAATATCCTTGAAGTTGATGCACAATCTTAAATGAAGTCATTAAGAAGAAGCGCCTTTATATAATGTAACGGACCTTGAGCAATTCGCTCTCGTCCTTAGTAGATAGGAGGCATTTATGATATTAAATGTAAGTAGGTAGAATTCAATTCTAGATTAGACAGCTTGAGAGCGCAAGAGGGAAACGGGATATAGACAGCCTCATTGTGTATTGTAAATTATTTTGATTGAAGAGCATAGAGTAGAAGCAGAGAGAGCTGTGCAAGAACACCCATGTACAGATATTTGAATTAATAGAAAGCTTTGGTTCAAATTCATGGAATCATGTTTAGTCTCTGTGTGTGTATGTTGATTGATATGCTCATGAATGTTTGCTTCCTGTTATACATTTTCTTTATATGTTGTGTATGTGATTTCATGGTTAAGGTTGAAGTCTGAGAGGAAGTAAGAATGAGTTTCAATTGTTTCTCTGTCTGAGCAAGAGTTCCTACAAGGAGTGCAGTTGAAGTTGTCTGCAAGGAGTGTGTTGACAGAGGGATTAGAAGAGATAGCTTTTGTTCTCATTCACCCAAAGGTGCAATCGGGTACAGGAGCCGTGCAAGGAGTGCGCAGGAGAAGTGAAGTTTCAGGGGTGCGAACCTGAGTGAAGTGTTTAGAGACTACTGTTGTAGGTGTGCGCAGAGTCGAAAGGAATTTCAACACTTGGAAGTGTTTGAAGGTTGCCGCAAGGAGTGCGTGCAAAGGTTTTCTTTTCAAGGCACTTGAAAGCCGTGAAAAATCTCAGGAAGGATAAGGCCTTCATATCTGTGGAAGGATAGCGCAGAGAAGTTGCGACCGGAAGTAGTTTAGGAAGGCGTCGTAAGTTTGCGCGCAGGTGGATAGGTTTTTGGAGGAACACTTAGTCCACTTGTAGGAGATCGCCAAAGAGGAATAGAGAGTCAGAATTTCCCAAGGAGGATTCACGACTTTCCGTGAGCCATCAGATCTCACGGAGAAGCAAGGGAGTTACCGCGAGTATTCCTAAAGGTTTGAGGCTCAGGAGGGAGAGAACCGTTGATTCGAGGCAGTGAGGGCCGTTGGATTCACTCGTAGTTTCTGGTATCAGGGTTTTGTAGATTGAAGTCCCGTGAATATTGTAACGGGAATCGTGAAATCATGAATCGCGATATCCTGACAGTTAAAAAGATTGTGTGGGCCACAGAGGAGTTGCGAGGAGGACAGGTGGAAGATTATCACGTGGAGTCAAAGGTTGTTGACTGTTTCAGGATTTTGTGGGTCGAAGTTCCGAACACACGGCATTAGGATTCGCGATACCGTGAAGTCCGATATCCCGATGGAGTAGGAAGCATTGAAAATTCAATCCGCGTTTCGAAAAATCAGGATTCGGGAGTCAGTAAGACAAGTTGTTCAACATCGTGAGTGGTGAGATCATGATAGATAAAGTCCCGAAAGGTAAAGGAAAGGTCAGCGTTGACTTGTATCGGGTTTCGGGGATTCGAGAGTCCAACGCTCGACCACTAGATTCGTAAAGTTACGAAATCTGATCTCCTGATTTGTAAAGGGGGGATCCCGTGAGAGCTGTTGTGGGTGCAGATTTCCTGATAGGGAAATAGAAGAGCCATTTAGGGTTCTTTGGGCTGAGAAGGGAGAAGATCTTGTGTGCATGTCGACCTTCCGACCTGCGGGTTGTTAAGGGGCGACGTCGCCGTCAGTTAGGTTAAGAGTTAATCCTAAGGGTACAAATAACTCAATGGAGGAATAGATTGGAGCTATAAAGGAAAAGGCAGGGCACACTCCTTATTCATTCTGTATTATTATCCTTTTTTCATTGGAGCTCTTGAGCACAATCAGTTTTGACAATTTTGAGTCTAAAACCCTAGATATCAACTCGGTGGTGAAATATACCACCTTCCTTGATCCAAGATTGGTCCTGGAGATGAAATAATCCTCCCAAAACATTCTACAGTGTTGCAGGTTGGTTCTATAGGCATTTACCAGGTTAGGGTGCAATGCAGGAGGGTTTCTAGCTAGGGGGTGCACCATATTGGAGGTTTTGGTTCAATCTGGAGGAAGCAGGAGGCATTTGGGAAAACTAGCACCTAGGTTATCTTCAGAGGGTCCTTGGCATCATTCTTAGTCTATTCTAGAGGATTTTATCCTTGCATTTTATTTCTGTGATCTTGGCACGCATTGAAGAGAAAGAGGACGTTCTACAGAAAGGGGATTTTAGTGTTTCGATGCTCAAATATTCATAGATATTTTTGAGACTTCAGTATCATGGTAGTAGTGTCTCGATCTATGATGTGACAGAGTTTGGTGGCATTTGGAGGCTCCTATAGGGGAAATCGTACCCTCTTGTCTTTATCAAACCAGAGAGGGAACAATCAAGTTTAGGGTTTGTCCATTTGGAGAAGCAACATTGCTCAGATCATCTTGAGATTGAGTCCATAGGTTTCTAGCAGCTCGATCTACATTTTGAGTGAGTTTTGGAGGATTTGGAGGTCAGGAGAGGGTAGGAAAAAAATTGAGGGTTTGGCAGCATCCAAAGTAAGGCGCAACTCATCCAGTTGGGAAGGTTTGACAGTGCATTGATCAGGTTCTTCTATCTTCAGTTAGATCTGCTTGCTAGTGGCCTTTGGAGGCTTGGATCTCTTCTCTTACAGCCCTTGGGAGGCATTCATCTTATATTGTTATTCTTATTGTATCGGCTAGCATCCCATTTTGTTATTATTGGGGATTTGTCCCAGATCTGCAGTTCTCTTGTATACGGGGACTACTTACTATCTAAATAAAGGTCAGATATGACATTGTGATTCTCTACTGGTGTTCGTATATCTCTTGTATTGTTTATGATTGTATGATTCATATCTATTGGTCTATCAACATTGAATAATCCATGCACATCTTACGGATACACCTGCAAACACATGAACAAACATAACAACAGTAAAAAGTTAGTGTTCTAAGCAAAACAATTAGCTCAGGAACATTACAATGGTATCAAAGCTTTGATCCTCCCATCCAGTGGGGGTTAGTGCATGTAGAGGTTCATTGGAATTTACATGCACAGACGTAGGAAACATACAGGTGAGATAGAGGACGAAATGGAAGGATCAGGTGAGGATGGTGAGCCACTGATTCTAGCAGGGTTCACTAAGGAGTTGCAACACTCCATAAACATGACCCGAATCACCCTTGTGCATCATATACAGAAGAAATAGGAAACAATATGTAGGGGATAGGTAGATATGACAAAAGATATGAGGAACATAAGTGAAATCCAGGAGAGGGTATCACAACTCCTGATGCAGATGGCCCATGGAGGGAAGGGTTTGGAGGTTTATGCCAACGGGGAGGCTAGTGGATCTCATGGAGGGACTAGACAAAAACAAGAGGACAACCCCCACTATCACACCGAGGGACAAATATATGGAGGAGGTGCACCACTAGGACAAACATACAGCAGGTCCACTCCTAGACCTTATCTACCTACATTCTTAGATACTCAGCCACAACATAACTATGAGGATGAGATTGAGGATAATTTTGAGTAGTATGTCAGGGAGTATCCTACCTTAAGTGTAGTGTTTCAGAGACAGGTCACATTAGATCAGTACTACAAGATCAAATTTCAGGGCAAACTGAAATAGTATCAGAGGCCCAACTATGAATTAGAGCGTAGGGTAGGCAAAATAGTGATCTCTTATTTTGATGGATCTGCTAAGGTGACAACACAAGCTTGGGTACATAAGTTGGATACCTACTTACAACTTAACCCCATGAGAGAGATGGATGCCATCAAATTATCCACCATGTACTGGATGGAAAGGGTCATGATTGGTGGTATCATGGGTTAACCACATTGGGACATAATCATATTACATCTTACACATAGTTCACACAGAGGATCATTGACATATTTGACCAGGGGAATCTGGAGGTACCTTTTATGGATCTCACACAGCTCAAACAGATAGGATCATTGAAGGCTTACATAGAGGAGTTCCATAGGCTGGCAGTGATGGTACATGATGTGTCTCAAGCAAGACTTATAATGATTTTCACAGAATGGTTGATGGAACCCTTGAGGGGTTGGGTCAAGACCTTTAAGCCTACCAACTTGCATGATGCCATCTGGAAGACCAGAGACTTAGGTTCAACAAATAAGATGAGATTCACCCCTAGGCCTCCCAATCAAGGGGGTAGAGATCAAAGACCTCCTATTAACCAAGGGGGAAGAGACCCAAGGGAGTTTGACCGAGGAAGGGGTAGGATGGATGAGCCCACTAGGAGGGAGTTGAGAAGGAAGCAATTGTGTTTCACCTGCAAGGAACCATGGGACCCAACACACAAGTGCATGGGTAAGGGAAAATCCCACTATATTGAGGTGATCTCGGATGATGAGGGGGATGAGGATTTTGGCCACATACATAACATGGAGGCTGAAACTCCAGGACATACAGAAGAAAAGGATGCTAGTCACAACCTTACAACATATGAGAAGGTAACTATTGTATCTATTAGAGTGGTACCAAAATTTAACACCTTCCGGATGAGAGGGGTGCTACAGGGGAAGAAGGTTTTAGTTCTCATTGATGGAGGTGCCTCACACAACTTCATTGAATCAACATTACTGCAAAGAAGGCACATACTAACAGAGGAATTTGAGGGTTTTAGTTTGGAGATAGCAGGTGGGCATACCATGCCTTGCGATAGGTACATCCTAGGGATGAAACTCACCTTGGGAAGGCATGAGTTGGAACAATATTTCTATGTGATGGATATTCCAGAAACCAACATCATCCTAGGAGTACAATGGCTTAGTACATTGGGGCCAATCACCACAAACTAAAAAACCATGGAAATGTCTTTTATAGAAGAAACAGGGAAGAAGGTGGTTCTCAGGGGTATGATAGGAAACACACCAAGGGTGGTGACAGAAAAGCACATGTAGGCCATATTCCATAGAGAAGACATCGCTTATACAGCAAAATGCAGAATTTAAGTCAGAGTGGACAAAAAGGGGGAAACACACTACGCACCAGAGATCAAGAAAAGCATTGATATGCACAACAAGATTTTTGAGCCTATACCACTAGGAGCACCACTAGATCGAGGGTTTGAGCACATCATAGAGTTAGAGGAGGGTGAGAAACCTCTCATCACCACTCCTTACAAACACCCCAAGAAGTACAAGGATGAAATTGAAAAGGCCATTAAGGAATTTTTAGATATGGGTCACATCAGGCTGAGCTCCAATCCCTTTGCATCTTTGGTAGTGCTTGTGAAAAAGAAAGATGCAACAATGTGCATGTGCATTGACTATAGTACACTAAACAAGAAGACCATCAAAAACATATATCCCATCCCATGGATTGATGAACTATTGGATGAGATCCATGGGGTATTATATTTCACTAATATTGACTTTCACTCCAGCTATCACCAGATTAAAATGAGGGAGAAAGATATTTCCAAGACTTCTTTCCGGTGTCACTGTGGACATTATGAGTTTCTAGTCATGCCCTTTGGATTGACTAATTCACCAACCACTTTCCAATCGTGCATGAATCATTTTTTAAACAATAAGCTAAGGAAGTTCTTATTAGTCTTCTTTGATGATTTATTGATGTACTACAAGACTTGGGAGGAGCACCTTCAACATGTGGAACAGATTTTGAATATTATGGAGGGGCAATCCTTATATGCCAAGGAGTTTAAATTTGAATTTGGGATGACAAAGGTCCTTTACTTGGGACACATTGTTGGAGTAAAGGGGGTACAGGTACATCAGGAAAAGATACAAGCCATCATCGACTGGCCCACACCAAAGACACTCACTGAGTTGAAGGGGTTTTTGGGCATCTGTTGCTATTACAGAAGGTTTGTCAAATGCTTTTCTCAACTTTGCACACCTTTGACTAATTTGAACAAGAAAGGGGCCTTCAAATGGAACCCAAAGGCATAGGACACCTTTGAAAAAATGAAGAAAGTAATGAGTACATGCACAGTATTATCCCTCTCGGATTTCACACAACCCTTCATAGTAGAGTGTTATGCATCAGGGGTAGGCATTGGGTTCGGACTTATGCAAAAGAAGAAACCAATTGTCTATGAGAGCCAAAATTTGAGAGGTCGTGAGATCCTCTACACCATCTATGACAAAGAAATGCTAGCCATCATGCATGCATTGGCTAAGTTCATGAAATATTTAGTTGGAGCAAAATTTGTTGTGAGGACAGATCACAACAACTGCAAGTACTTCCTGGACCAGAAAGATTTGAATGAAAGGCAATAGAAGTGGGTGAGCAAGATATAGGAATATGACTTTGACATAGAATTTGTCAAATGAAAGAATAATGTGGTAGCAGACGCTTTGTCCAGGAGACCATCAGTCTATGCCATGACCGATATTTCAGTAGATTGGAAGGCCCACCTCTTGGTGCAATATTTTAAGAAATTTTTTTCTTGTGAAGTAATGGATGGGCAGGTGATAGATGACAATTTAAGGATTATGGATGACATCATTTACTACAAGGGCCAAATTTTCTTGGTTCCCGAATTAACCTTCAAGGCCAAGGTGTTACAGGCATGCCATGATTCACTAGTAGCAGGGCACCAAGGGATCATCAATACATATAGACAGGTACAAAAGAGGTTTGCTTAGAAGGTTCTAAAATAAGATGTGATGAACCACATCAAGGAGTGAAGTACTTTCCAGGCCAACAAATATGAACACACTCACCCAGCAGGACTACTACAACCACTTCCCATTCCGGAGCAAAAGTGGGAGAGCATATCCATGGATTTCATCACAGGGTTGTTGAAGGTGCAGGGAAAGGACTAGATTTTCGTAGTAGTGGGCAGGCTGACCAAGTTTGCACACTTTTTTACCATTGCCACATATTTTAGTACAACACAGGTTGCGGACCTATTCTTCAAGGAATTTTTCAGATTGCGTGGGTTTCCAAAAACCATAGTGAGTGATCGAGATATTAGGCTAATGAGCACTTTTTGGCAGGATCCTTTCAGACTAGTAGGTACGACCTTGACACCTAGTACCAGTTATCACCCGCAGATGGATGGTCATACATAGATAGTGAACAAATGGGTTGAAGGCTACCTCAGAAACCATGTGGTAGGACAACAGATGACATGGGTCAAATGGCTTCACTTGGGGGAATATTGTTAAAACACCACTCATCATATGTCCATTGGTATGCCTCTATTCAGGGCCTTATACAGTTATGACCCTCTCTCATTTGTAGAGATTGATTTCGATGACAACAGGGCTCCCATGGTTCAGGACTAGATTCATCATAGTCAACACATCCTTAGGGAATTGAAGGATCACCTACAGAGGGCAGAAAATCAACAGAAGATACAAGCAGACAAGCGCAGAGTTGAGCGCACCTTCGAGATCGGAGACTGGGTTTATTTGAGGCTCCAACCATACCGACGGGCATAAATCAAGAGAAGTGGTGCAGAAAAACTCCAACCCCATTTCTTTGGTCCATACAGAGTCAACAGGAGGGTAGGGGCCATAGCTTATGATTTGGATCTACCATAGGGCAGCAAAATACATAATGTCTTTCATGTTTCATGTTTGAAGAGGGACATAGGAAAGCACATCACTCGTATCGAGGAATTTCCACCCATGGATGAAGAAGGACAATTGGTATTGATACCATAGGAGATACTGGAAGTCAGGGAGAGGAATCTAAGGAAAAGAAGCATCAGAGAATATTTGTTTAAGTGGAAGAACCTACCTGTGGAGGATTCCGCGTGGGAGGGAGAGCAGTTGATTCAAGAGAAAGGTTCAAAATTGCTTGTGGGAAAGAAATTTCTAGCAAGGAAGATTGTAATGTCTCCCACCTCTTGATGAAGAGGGTTTGTTAGGGACCTAACCACTCATGCAGGTAGAATAATATATTCTGATGTAATAAAGGTCAATATTAATAAGGCCTAGCAATAAGGAAGAATAAGTTGAATGTAAGAAGACCTAATAGAAGATTTTTCTTATAGAAGGGTCTTCCTCTAGATGGTTCTTTTGATAGACATATTTAGAATAAATAGGAGTCGAGGGTATGAGAAATTTTGTCTTGGATATTATTGTAATAGAGATCTGTTCTACTAGAGATTTCCCCCTCGAAGAGGCAAGTGAACATTTCTCTCAGTAATCGAAGTGTTCTTTCTGGTGTTATTCTAGTATAATTTTGGTATTATTGTGGTGTTGTTTTGGTTATATTGTTGTTCATCTGCCATTTCTAGCTATTTAATTTTGTTCTGCATACTTTCTATATCTGGAATATTACAAGTGGTATCAGAGCACTTTCCTCGACAGAAAATTGTGGGTTAATTTTTTTTCAGGGTAGAGACGTATTTTGAAGTCTTTAATCTACAGAGATCTGTCGTTACGTGCATAAACCCGCGGTCAAGGATTCATACATATAGGAAATACAAGTGGTACTTAAGCACACATCTGTTGGACACCCTTGTAACCCCTGATGGTACCCCTTGGAGTGGTAGCGCATCAGAAAACACATGTATATGGATCAGCCTAGATTTCTTGAAGCCCTCTTTAGATAAATCGATCAATCGCCTGACTGCTATAGTGTCATCAAGAACAACACTTGGGAAGATACTCTCTAGTACCTGGGTAGTTGGGTAGTATGGCTAAGGGAACGGTCTAGCCTCCTTACTTGGTGCCCTTTGATATTGGGTCGAGTACTATTGTTGGACCCCACATGTATATCAAAGAGATATAGCACAGGGAAAACCCTTGTCTGTAGAACCCTTGAATACCTAACCTTTGAGGATGGAAAAAAAACAAAAAAACATACAAGATCTATTGTCTCGCAACTGTGTCTCCTACATTCGATTTTCCAAGTCACTACACACTTCTTCTTGATTAATCATTTGGGCATTTCATCACTACAATATTCTTCATATCAGAGTATAACTCCGCAGGTTTAAAAAAAATTATGGATCCTGTTGCACCATTATTTTAGACCTATTCCTTTGGATTTCTCTCTTCTCCCTTATCACATTCATACCTATCATTTTTTAGCAAATCTTTTGACCCCACCCACCCATTTTCAGTTCCCTCATCATCATGGCCCATACCCATAGCCAAGACTTGGAAGCTCGCTTCAATACCTTGCAATATAATTTCACAAAGACCCAACAAGAAGTGAGACAACTTAGTGCCAATATTGCCACCATCAATAAAAAAATGCATTCCTCCATCGCCGCCTCAATCAAGGAACTAAAATAAGACCTTAAACAAGACATTAATACCCATCTTGAATATGTCTCTACGATGATCGGCACCAAGCTACATATCCATGCAGATCCCCCTTTATCTGACCCACCTTTGCATACCGAAGCTGAAACTTCCTCGCATTCCCATAATTTTCAGCCCCATCACTTTTAGCATGACCTACGAATTCTGTGTGTGGATGTGACCAAACTTGATGGCTTGGATCCCACTGGTTGGGTAACTCAAATGGAACATTATTTCTCTTTGTACGACATTACAAATGAGTTGGAAAAACTTTGATATGGTGTTCTCCATCTAGATCAAGAACGTTGGAAATGGTGGCAATGGAGAAAAAATGTCCGTCAAGGGTATGTTGCTTGGACATACTTTGTGGCAGAGCTTCATGAATGCTTTGAAACTGACACCAACCATTTAGGCCGTTTGACAAAGTTGAAACAATATGACACAGTGGAAGACTTTATAGCTTCTTTTGAGTGACTGGCTTTTCGTATAGAGGGCATGTCTGATGCTTTTTTTCGAGAATGTTTTATCAGTGGCCTCAAGGATAAGATTTGTGCCCATGTCCTCATGGCTCGGCCTCAGAGTTGGGTGGAGGCTACTAAAATATCTAAGGATGCACAACAGGTTGTATCTTCTCAAAACTGGAAACCCTCCTTTATTCCTCACACTAAAACAATAAATCCCACTCCTCCTTCTACTCCACTAAATATCCTAAAATTGACCAGGGCCGAAATGGCTGAATGCCAACTCAAAGGCCTTTGTTATAATTGTGATGATAAATATTTTCCTGGACACAAGTGTAAGGAACAAAAACTTTTTATGGCCATCTCAGAGGATGTTTCGAAAGATGATGTTGAAGCTCCCCTTATGTCTGTGTCACCTGAACCCACTGACATAACCCCTCCCTCAGACCCTCCTGAAGTAGAACCAATCATTTCCCTAAATGCTCTCACTACTTTCTATGCTCCCCAAACCCTCAAGATAATTGGCTACATCAAGCATAGGAGGGTCATCATTCTTGTTGATAGTGGAAGAACCCATAATTTTATTCATCGCCACATTTCCCAAGAAACTAATTGCTATATCTCTGCAATCAATAATTTCCAAATGATGATTGCCAATGGAGGGTCCATGAAATGTGGAGGGCGTTGTGAAAATGTGTGTCTCCAAATTGGTGACTACCACTTGAAATCTCATATGTTTTCTATCGACATGGGCGGTTGTGACATTGTGTTGGGTGCAGACCAGCTAAGGACTTTGCGTCCCATTCTCATGGATTTTAATGAATTAACCATGCAATTCGACCAAGAGGGCCAAAAATATAAGTTCTAAGGCATCACCTTCGGTTCCCCTGAGTTCATTAGTTCCTATCGCAGGGAAAAGATGCTCAAAAAAGCTCATTCTGGCGTTATTTCCCAACTCCATGCCATACAAGAAAATGAGGCACCCTCTGTGCCGTAGGACCTCCAATCCATCCTCTCTAAACATCAAGTGGTTTTTTCCACTCCCCAGGGACTCCCTCCTTCCTGTGGTGTTCATGATCATTCCATTCCCCTTGTCCTAGGAATCCTTCCTCCTAATATCCATCCCTATAGTCACACTTTTTCCCAAAAAAGTGAAATTGATAAAATGGTTCAAGTACTGCTTAACATAGGTGTTATCCACCCTAGTACGAGCCCCTACTCTTCTCCTGTGGTCATGGTCCTTAATAAAGAAGGTTCTTGGCGCATGTGTCTTGACTTCCACTCCCTCAATAAAGTCACAATTAAGAACAAATTTCCCATTCCTGTCATTGATGACCTCTTGGATGAATTGAGTGGAGCCCAGTTCTTTACTAAACTTGATCTTCGCTCTGGCTACCACCAGATCCATATGAAAAAGGCAGACATTCCTAATACTACCTTTAGAACTCATGAGGGCCAATATGAGTTTTTTTTCATGCCCTTTGGCTTATGTAATGCTCCCTCCACTTTCCAAATCCTCATGAATCATGTCTTATGTCCTTTTCTCCATCATTTTGTCTTAGTTTTCTTTGATGATATCCTCATCTATAGAAAAACCTAGACAGACCATCTTGCTCATGTGGATCGAGTTTTTCATCTACTCTCTTAACACCAACTTTTCCTAAAACAATCTAAATGTGCTTTTGATGCCTCAGAAGTCGAGTAATTCGGTCATCTTGTTGGCAAGGCCAATGTCAGGGTGGATCCTAAAAATATTGAAGCTATGAAATATTGGCCTCAACCAAAGACTCTCAAAATCTTGCATGGATTTCTGGGCTTAATAGGTTATTATTGCAAGTTTGTTAAGAATTATGGAAAGATTGTGGCACCTCTTGTTGCACTCTTTAAAATAAATTCTTTCACTTGGACTCTAGAAGCTACTCAATACTTTCAAACCTTGAATATGGCCATTTGCACCACTCCATTCCTAGCCCTTCCTGATTTAACAAAGACCTTTGTCCTGGAATGTGATGCTTCAGGGAAAGGAATTGGCCATGTCCTTATCCAATAGGGTCTCCCTTTGGCCTTAACCAACAAACAACTGTCAGAACGAAATTTGGGAAAATCAATCTTTGAAAAAGAAATGTTGTCTATTCTGCATGCAGTTGATCTTTGGCGCCTTTATCTATTGGGGAAACGCTTCCAAATCAAAACAGATCATCAAAGAATCAAGTATTTTCTGGAACAACACATTTCCTCCCCAAAGAAACAAAAATGGGTGACTGAGCTCTTTGGATATGATTATGAGATCATTTACAAGAAAGGCAAAGAAAATGTGGTTGCGGATGCATTTTCCTAAAAACATGAAGATGAAGGGTCCATTTTTTCTCTCTCCTTCATTTTACCATATTGGCTCCAAGCCATTCGCTAGGAATGGCTACATGATCCCAAAAGTTCACATCTGATACAACAATCACAGTCCAATTCTCCATTTTCCCCAGGGTACTCCTGGATCCATGATGAGATTTGATATAAAGGTCATTTGTATTTAAGTAAACAGTCAAAACTTAAATCCATGGTACTTTATGAGCTTCATGCTACACCCACAGCTGGGCACTCCAGGTTTACCAAAACCTATGACAGGGTCAAACGTTCTTTTTTCTGGGATGGTATGAAACATGACGTTCATAATTTTGTGGTTGAATGTGATGTGTGTGAACGCAACAAGGGATAAACAGTAAAATATCCTATCATACTACAACCGCTTCTGATTCCACCTGCTATTTGGCGGGATATCTCTATGGATTTTATTGTAGGATTACCTAAATCGGGCAATAAATCAATCATCATGGTGGTAGTTGATCATCTTTCCAAGTATGCTCATTTATGTGCTCTTCAACACCCATTTACAACATCCATTGTGACTCAACTTTTCATGGATCAGGTCTTCAAGCTTCATGGCATGTCGCATTCTATTGTTTCTAATCACGACCCAAATTTCACCAGAATTTTTTGGCAAGAACTGTTCAAGCTACAAGGCACCCAATTGCATCTCAGCACAGCTTATCATCCCTGGATTGATGGTCAAACTGAAGTTGTCAACAAGTTTTTGGAAACATATTTGAGTTGTTTTGCCTCGGAAAATAAAAATTAGTGGGCTCAATGGTTACCACTAGCTGAATGGTGGTACAACACTTCATACCATACAATTACCCGCACGACTCCTTTTGAAGTAGTATATGGAAAAAAGCCACCTTCAGTTCTCTCATATTTTTCAGGTGTCTTGAAGGTCCAGGCGGTTAACCAAACTCTTACAGTTTGAGAGGCTATTCTCCGTACCCTCAAAAAGAATTTGGTCATGGACCAAAAACGCATGAAGCAACAAGCAGATCAAGGTCGCTCTGAACGTCAATTTGCATAAGGGCATCAAGTGTTTCTTCGACTGCAACCTTACAAGAAAAATTCCCTCAAGGATGACCATTATCAGAAACTGGTGCCCAAATTTTATGGTCCTTATACCATTCTCAAGCGTGTGGGACAGGTGGCCTATCAGTTAGATTCGCCCAGTCATTCTAAGCTACATCCTATTTTTCATGTTTCTTCTTAAAGAAGGTGATTGGAACAAAGTGCCAAACTCAAACCAACCTTCCCGAGTTGGACGAAGAAGGCTCCATTTGGCTATAGCCACAAGCAGTTTTGGACCAGCATGAGCATTGCCTACGTCAACAAACCATCAAGGAAGTGTTAGTCTAGTGGAAAGATACAACCCCAATAGATGCCACTTGGGAACCAACTACCATTCTACAACAATTTCCACATCTCAAGCCTTGAGAACAACACTATTTTTAAGGGGGAGGACATGTTAGGGACATAACCCCTCAAGTAGGTAGAATAATATATTCTGATGTAATAAAGGTCGATATTAATAAGGTCTAGAAATAGGGAAGAATAAGTCGAATGTAAGAAGACCTAATAGAAGCTTTCGCTTCTAGAAGGATCTTCCTCTAGATGGTTCTTTTGATAGACATATTTAGTATAAATAGGAGTCGAGGGTATGAGAAATTTTATTTTGGATATTATTGTAATAGAGCTCTGCTCTGTTGGATGTTTCCCCCTCAAAGAGGCAAGTGAACATTTCTCTCAGTAATCGAAGTGCTCTTTCTGGTGTTATTCTAGTATCATTTTGGTATTATTGTGGTGTTGTTCTAGTTATATTGTTGTTCATCTGCCATTTCTAGCTATTTATTTCTGTTTTGCATACTTCTTATATCTGGAATATTACAGGGTTCGAGAGACTCAGTGGTCTAGCTTTCCCTACTAGACTGTAGTCTCAGGTATACTGGGGACAAAGTTAACCAGGAATCGTAATATTCTAAAGTTAAGTTGGCTTTGTGGAGAAAGGGTAACTCAACTAATTTGTATTTTATGAGCAGGATGAAATGAATACAAATTATTAAAATATGATGAACACAGAATAACAAAGATATAATAAAATTGGCTTTCTATTCAATAAGGAAATAATTTGAAACTATAAAATGTAGCAAAAACAAGCTTGCTAGAATGGTGGCGACTTATCTATGAGAAGAGATGTGATGGTTGCGCTCATTCGAAAGAAGATGATTAAAATGATGCTCTGAAGGCCTTTTTACAATAACTAGGAATGTCAAAAACCTTATACATCTAAAAACTTAACCCTACGAGATGAAGCGCCAAAATTCATGTGGGCCATGTTTGGGTAAGTTAGTACATCAACTTCCCGAGGTCGTAACTTTTGCATACAATCTCCATTTTAGGCGCACGATAGCCCACTGGAAAGGTATTGTCGAGGAGATTCATTTTAGGGGATCAATCAGAGCCTTTTGATATCATTGAGAAGATTTGTCCCGAAAAACCTTCATTTAGGCCCTCAAAATGGCCCCAAAAGTTAAAAACCGCTAAAAATAGTAAATTGCCAAAATTGTCAGAAAACTATTTTGAGCAAGTTGGAAAAGGTGGGTGGCCATCGATATCCACCTGGATCAATACTCCCTCCTTAGGAAGTAATGGTATCCATCTCATTGAGTTACCCCATCATATGAGGAAATTTATGTTGAATTTGGCCCTGGGTGAGCCACTTGCCTTGGTGCAGGAGTTGCCCTGCTTTGATGACTCAATAAAGTTGGGTCCTTTGTTGTCAAGTGCCCTTGATATGCGTGTCCATAATATGATCACTAGATGCATTTTGCATGCAGGTTGAGCTATGTTTGTGTCAAATACTCTTCTATATCTGAGGTGTCCAATAATGGTGGGAAATATGATCAAAGGAGAGCCACGTTGAAGACTGGGTGCAGGCCAAGGAAAGGGGGAATGTTGAGCTCAAAATAATTGTCATCCACAGCCTTGGTGATGGTGTATGGCCCATAACAGAGTGGGTCAAGCTTCTGATGGGGCCCTGTAAGGCATTTGTTATGCAAGTGCAACCAAACTTTGTCTCCCACCTGAAACTTATGTGGCACCCGATGTTGATCATGGTGTTGCATGTACTTGGCATTAGACTTTTATAGAATATCCTGAACCTGTTGGTGAATGTGTTGGATCCACTCAATGAATATAGGGTCTTTGTTAGCTTCTAGTGGAGTAGGGGACGAGTCGACTGAGGTGGTAACCAAGGGTAGTGCAACATCCATGGGGCCGAATGGTTAGAATCCCAACCCCACCTGAAAGGGGTTGTGGCTAGTTGAGCTATGCAGGGCTCGGTTGTAGCTATGTTGGATGTAGGGAAGAATCTCATCCCAGGTGAGGGGATTTTTTGGATTGTACTTGCACATGATATGTACGATCATATGATTGGAGACCTCATTTTGGCCATCTTTCTAGGGGTGGAAGGCAGTGGATTTGGTGAGCTTGGTATCTAGAAATGACCATAGGCTCGACCAGAATGTGCTGCGGAACCGACTGTCACTTTCTAAGATAATGGTTTGTAGGATCCCAAAATGTACCCATACCCATTCAAATAAGAGCTTGGCAGTGGATTTTTTTGTGATGTTCTTCTTGCAGGCAACTAGAATAGCCATCTTGGAAAAGCGATCAACAACCACAAAAACACAGTCATTTCCCCTCTTGGTAGATGAGAGGCCCAACATGTAGTCCATTGAGATGGATTCCCACGGCCTGTCAGGAGTAGGTAGAGGGGTGTATAGGCCATGTTTATTAGTGGTCAGTTTTTAAATAGCGCAGGCAGTGCAGGACCTAATATACTTGCTGACATTTTGTTGAAGTTTCATCTAGTAGAAATGTTTCTGCAGCATTGCCACTGTCTTCTCGATGCCAAAGTGTCCTTCCACCCGAATGTAGTGAGATTCCCAAATTAGCTTCGTGTGCTCGCTTGATGGAACGTAGAAATGGACCAGACGACACAACAACCCATCATGAAGATGGAAATTAGTGACCACTGAGTTGGCGCCCAACATTTGGTAGGTGGTGCAGAAGTCAGTGTATGTCTCGTAGAGGTGGGTCCATCTGGAGGTCTCATGGCCGCAAGATTCTAGCACCATGGTGAGTGTCACGACTGGAGGTCATCTAAGGAAATAAACAACTCGTTTGGTACTTCTTGTTTTATACTTGATGTTGAGGTGGAATTGCTGTAAGTATGTGGACCACTTTTGATGGTGGTCATTCTGCAATTTTCCTTGGGTTTGCATGAACTATAGTGGCTTGTGATCAATGTGGATGACTATCTCCTTTCCAAGAATGTAATGTCTCCACTGGTGGGAGGCTTCAACAATGGATTCCATTTCTTTGTTGTAAGTAGGGTACTTATAGAAAACATTTGATGGTGTCTCACTATGATATGCCATGGGGTGGTCGTGTTGAGTGAGAACAACACCCACAATATAGTCTGAAGAATTTGTCTCGATCTCAAAGGGATGTTGTAGGTCCAGTAATGAAAGTACTGGGGATGACCACACAATATTCTTCAATTCATCAAAGGCTTGTTGTTGGGACAGGCCCAACACAATTTTTTCCTTACCGCCACCCTTGGTTACTTGGCTGAGGGCCCATGCGATATGAGAGAATCCCAACACGAACCTACTATAGAAATTGGTGAGGCCCAAGAAGCTCCAAATTTCAGTGAGTGTGGTTGGGGCTGGCCAGTCACGGATGACCTAGATCTTGGATGGATCCACATGCACACCATGTCGATCAACGATGTATCCTAAGTAATGGACCATGTCCATGACGAAGGAACATTTTTAAAAGTTTTCATATAGTTTGTGTTGTCGCAGGGTGTGTAGAACCTGCTGAATATGTTGCAAGTGTTCTTCCCAAGTCCTGATTTAGTTTAGGAAGTCATCCAAATACACCACTACAAAATTATTGGTGAAAGGTCATAGGATATCGTCCATCATTCTCATAAAATTTGTTGGAGCATTTTATCAAACCAAAGGGCATGATGAGCCATTCAAGAAGACCTTCTTTGGACTTGAAGGCGGTCTTCCATACATCTGTCTGTCCTATTGTGACCTGGTGGTATCCAGACTTTAGATCAATATTACTGAAGTATTTGACCCCCATGAGATGATCAAGGAGGTCCTTGATTCATGGAATCGGGTATCAGTTTCAGACTGTGATTTTATTTAGAGCTTGGTAATCAATGCAAAGTCACCAAGTCTAATCTTTCTTCTGCACCAGCACGATTGGGCTCCCACAAGGTGATGAGATGGGACATATGTCCCCATTGTGTATTAGTTCTTGGATCTTCCTCTTGATCTTCTCGTTTTCTAATAAAGAGCGTCGATAGACTGTTCCATTGGGTAACAATGCACCTGGGGTCATATCGATGGGATGATTGACCCGATAGTGCAGAGGTACCCTGGTAGGAGAGGAGAAGATATCTGAGTATTCTTCCATGACCTTATCCACTTGCTTTTGTTGTGTGGAGAGATCGAACACGGAGGCCCTGGATGTGGCTACAATATTTCGCTCACTCTGAGAGTGAATCACAAAGAAGATAAATTTTTTGATCTGAGAGATGACCTTCCTCCATTGCTTAGAAAATATCAAGGAAATATCACTAGGAGGGACTGCCTCGGGTATCCTGTAAAATTTCCTGTTCAAATTAATAATAACACTACGAGGCCTAAACTCATATACAACACAACGTTTCCATAAATAAGGTTGGCCCAAAAGAACATTACAAACTTTGAAAGGAGCAACATCACACAATACCTTGTCTTTGAAGGGCTTGATATCATACAACAGTTGGCATTATTGGATGACACGAAGATCAATTCTTTGGCAGAGCCATCCAATGGTGTAGGGTTATGGGTGCGACATTGTCCACAGGGTTAGTCACTTAATGACCTCTGCTAAGATGAGGTTCTCCTGGCTACCACTATCAACGATGAGGTGAAACAGGGTTCCTTTTACCCACATTTGTGAATTGAAGAGGCGCTCACCTTCTTCTAGCTCGTTTGGTTCACCAGGATGGAGCTTGGTGGTAGCAATGGTGGCATTGGGTTCTGCATCAATGATCTATCTTACCCTTTTTGGTTCTGAATTAGAGTCAAAACCTGCATCTGATTCAAAGGCTTTCACTTTGGCCACCAACAACTACTTTGAGTGACAGTCAACAATGTTATTCCAAGGGCTCTTATGGAAGTCGCACCACTTCCAGATAAATTTCTTTGTCTTTCTGGTGTCCTTATTTACTTGTGGTTTGGACTAGTTATCCTGATACTTTCCATCTTTTCTCTATCCTTTGTTTTGTGGGTTGGGGCCTTCCCTTCCTGGATTTTTTAGTGTAGGGTTCCTAGGCCCAAATTTTTGTGTCTTTTGTTTGAGCTTCTGCTCAATTTTGATAGCATATCGGTAGGTTGTGCCAAAGGAAGAGATGTCCAGAAATTCCATTTTGGTTTGGATGTATCTATGCAAAGCACCGCGATACTTGAGAACTAGATGTCACTCCAAATCTTTGATAACCATCTTGGTGCACAAGGTATGGAAGATATTTGTGAACTCTGGCACTGCTTGGTCTCTTTCTTGCTGCGGTGTGGTCCACTTGGTATACAAGTCGTCATAACTTCCAACATGGTAGTATTGTTCCTTAATAACATCCCTGAAGGATTCTCAGGTGGCCATGACTGTAAATAATGAGGATTCCTCTATTTCCTTTTGCTCATAGAAATTTTTCCACCAACCTTTGACATGGGGAACGACTTTGAGGAGTGCAAAAGTAATCTTTTCTCTATTTGAAAAGATATGGACAGAAAATACCTTTCTAGTAGATTCAACCACTTGTCTACAACATCTGTGTCTATTTGAACTTCAAATATAGGAATATCTAAGTTGATTTTTACCTTGAATGGGGCGGCGCCTCCGCTCGAGGAAGAGGTGTTGCCTGTTGGTAGTCACCGAAGGATTTGTGTGAAACTATCCATCATATCGTTCCTCTGTTGCATGAGGGCTTCCTCAAGCATCATTTTGAAAGGATCTCCTGTCTCATCTTCTTTATTTTTTCCTTCTATGAGAGGTCGCTTGGGCATGCAAGAGATTTTTTCCTCAAGAGAAACAAGCTTGAGACCCAATTCTTTGTACTCTGACCTCGTTGGGGACATGCATTAAGATGACAAGGAGCAGACTACTCTGATACCATTGATCCAGATTTTATGAGCAGAACGAAATGAATACAGATTATTAAAATATTCTTAACACAGAATAACAAAGATACAGTAAAATTGGTTTTCTATTCAATAAGGAAATAAGCTGAAACTGTAAAATGCAGCGGATTACAAGCTTCCTGGAATGGTGGCGGCTTATCTCTAAGAAGATATGTAACGGTTGCACTCACTCGCAATAAGATGATTACAATGAGGCTTTGAAGGCATTTTTACAATAAACATGAATGTAAAAAACCCTAGACATCCAAGAACCTAACCCTAGGAGATGAAGCACCAAAAGTCATGTGGGCCCCGTTTGGGTAAGTTAGTACATCAACTTCCCGGGGTCGTAAATTTTGTATATGTTGTTCATTTTAGGTGCATGATAGCCCATTGGAAAGGTATCGTTGAGGATATTCATTTTGGGGGCTCAATAAGATCCTTCAGCTATCATTGAGAATCTCTATCCCAAAAAACCTTCATTTAGGTCCTCAAAATGGCCCCAGAAGTTAAAAACTGTTAAAAATAGTAAATTGCCAAAATTGCCAGAGAATTGTTTTGAGCGAGTTGGAAAAGGTGGGTGGCCACCGATATTCACTTGGATCATCAACGAAGAAATAAAAAAGATGATTTAGGTTAATATTTAACCCTAAGGGTAAAACTAACTCAATGGAGGAATAGATTGGAGTTATAAAGGAAAAGGCAAGGCGCACTCCTTATTCATTGTGGAGTATTATCATTTTTTCATTGGAGCTCTTGAGCACAATTATTTTTGAGGGTTTTGAGTCTAAAAATCTAAAGATCAACTCGGTGGTGAAAGATCCCACCTTCCTTTATCCAGGATTGTTCCTAGAGGTGAAATAATCCTCCCACACCATTCTACAGTGTTGTAGGTTGGTTCTACAGGCATTTACCAGGTTAGGGTGCAACCCAGGAGGGTTTCTAGCTAGGGGGCACACCATCTTGGAGGTTTTGGTTTGATATGGAGGAAGAATGAGGAATTTGGGAAAAATAGCACCTGGGCTCTCTTCGAAGGGTCCCTGACATCATTCTTGGTCTATTCCAGAGGAGTTTATCCTTTCATTTTATTTCTGTGAGCTTGGCACACATTGAAGAGAAAGAGGACATTCTGTAGAAGGGGATTTTCAGTGTTTGGAGGCTCAAATATTCATAGATTGGTTTGAGACTTCAGTATCATGGTAGTAGTGGCGTGATCTATGATATGAAAGAGTTTGGTGGAATTTGGAGGTTCCTAGAGGGGAAAATGTACCCTCTTGAGTTTATCAAACCAGGGAGGGTGCAATCCAATTTAGGGTTTTTCCATTTGGAGAAGCAACATCGCTCAGATCAGCTTGAGATTGAGTCCATAGGTTTCTATCAGCCCGATCTACATTCTGAGTGCGTTTTTAAGAATTTGGAGGTCGGGAGAGGGTAGGTCAAAACTTGAGGGTTTGGCAGCATCCAGAGTAGGGTGCAACTCATCCAGTTGGGAAGGTTTGACAGTGCATTGATCAGGTTCTTCTATCTTCAGCCAGATCTACTTGTTGGTGGCCTTTGGAGGCTTGGATCTCTTCTCTTATAGTATTTGGGAGGAATTCATATTATATTGTTCTTGTTATTGTATCGGCTAGCAGCCCATTTTGTTATTATTGGGGCTTTCGCCTAGATCTACAGTTATCTTGTATACGGGGACTACTTACTATCTAAATAATGGTTAGATCTGACATTGTGATTTTCTATTGGTGTTCTTATATCTCTTGTATTGTTTATGATTGTATGCTTCATATTTATTGGTCTATCAACATTGAATAATTCATGCACATCTTATGGATACACCTGCAAACACATGAACAAACATACCAAAAGTAAACAGTTAGTGTTTTGAGCAAAAAATTGGCTCAAGAACATTACAGTGAATGAGAAGTCAAGTTGCAAATCCAACCTGCATATTTGGAATAAGATCATTGTGTGCATGTCAAACAAACTATTGAAGAATCATTGGAGAAAAGACTGGATTGTTAACATATATTTGGCACCAATATGGGAAGGTCCAGTAGCCTTGAAATTCCGATGACCATTTGATAAATCCTATATAAGCTTATTCATTTGAGGAAATCATGAATGTGGAAATTGTATGAGTATTTAGAAATGAGCCTATGAACACAGTTTTTGCGTGGATTAGAAATTAAAATGAATTTTAAACAATCATGTAGTAGTTGATTATGCAAATAAAATAGAATGTGAACTTCCTGCAACCAGGTTGTGGAGAGTGAGGTTTGTGGACTGAGGAGGGTAGCCGATAGAATAAAGATCTTATTGGCTATTTAGTCTGCATCACGTGGTATCAAAGAAGGATACGATACTTGGAAAAGATAGATTGAGGTAAGAAGGTTTTTATAGTGAAAGTAGCAATTGGTTTTGCAACAGATGTTTTGCAGAACAAGAGGAGTTCAACAAAGGATAGTGGACAAAGAGGAGGAATTATAATAGTGCCAATGATCCAGATTATTTTCGGCACGAAATGAGATTGGAGATATAATAAAGAAATGCACAAAGATATCACAGATATTCAATAATATAACAGAAATGTATCAGATATGCAACCATAAACACAGATATACAGTAATACATGATTTCTATTAGTGAAAGAAATGTACAGAGACTGTAAAAATACAGAGTGAAAGACTCGCTAGAATGGTGGCATCTTATCTCTGAGAAGAGATGTGACGGCTACTCCCATTTGCAAGAAGATGATTACAATGAGGCTATGGACGCCTTTTTACAATAAACGATAATTCCAATAGTGCTAGACATCCAAAAACCTAACCCTAGGAGATGAAGTGCCAAAAGTCATGTGGGCCCCGTTTGGATAAGTTAGTAAATCAACTTCCCAGGGTCGTAACGTTTGCATACGATCTTCGTTTTAGGCGTATGATAGCTCATTGGAAAGGTATTGAGAACCTCAATCTCGAAAAACCTTCATTTAGGCCCTCAAAATGGCCCCTAAAGTTAAAACCTGCTAAAAATAGTAAATTGCCAAAATTGCCAGAAAGTTGTTTTGAGCCAGTGGGAAAAGGTGGGTGGCCACTAATATCCACCTGGATCAATCCTCCCTCCTTAAGAAGCAATGGTATCCATTGCGTTGAGTTCCTTGGGGAGAAGGAAAAGTGTTTGTTGAATCTGCATCTTGGTGAGCTGATTGTTGTGTTGGAGACGTCATGCTGCTCAGTTTGTGGAAGTCTATCATGAACCTGTTGAGGTTGAGGCTATTCAACAAGTCGAGATACATGAGAGGATGGTGTGCAGAAGGAATTTTTTTGATTTGCTGCAACCTTGTCGACCTGCTTTTGTTGGATAGAAGGTGTTTGGGGAAAGGCTGTAGTGGTTGCAGTGTCATTTTGTTCTCCTTTTAAACAGATTGTGAAGAAGCTGAATTTTGCAGTATGAGATACTACCTTGTGACACTTTTTAGGTGGAACAGTAGTCAGAACTACCTCTGGTATTCTGTAGATATGACCCCCCAAAGTAACAATGACACTACGGGGTCGAGACTCATAAATAGCATGGTTGGCCCAAGAGCGCATCACATACATCCAATGGGGCAACATCAAATAATACCTCATCCTTGAAGGGTTGGATGTCGTATGATAATCGACACTGTTGGCTGACATAGAGATCTCGTCCTTGATGAAGCCACCCAATGTTGTATGGATGCGGGTGTGGTGTTGTCGACAATCCTAATTGTTTGGCGAGCTTTGCTAAGATGAGGTTCTTCTGGCTTCCACTATCAACAATAAAATGCAGCGGGGTCCCCTTCACCCACATCTGTGAATGAAAAAGGAACTCCCCCTCTTCAAGATCTGTTGGTTCTTCTAGTTGAATTGTTGCAGTAGCGACAATAGTAGTGGGGTCTGCATCAATGATCTGTCCTTTACCATTATTTCCATAATCATATTCTGAATCAGGGTTCGGCTCTTTGTCTTTGATCTCGACCACTAATGACTGTTTTGAGTGACATTCATCGGTGTTGTGCCAGGGGATTTTGTGGAACTCACACCATTTTTCAGTGTCCTTCCTTGTTTTCCCATGACCCTTCTTTTCCTGTGTCTTGTACTGGTTTTCGGGAAACTGTTTGTTAGGGCCGTCTTTTTCATACTTGGGTTGTTACGGATTTGTAGACCCGAACTCCTGTTTGTTCTAGTGCTTAAATTTCTGCTCAATTTTAACAGCATATCGATAAGTAGCATTGAGTGATGAGATGTCCAGAAAATCCATTTCAGTCTGGATGTATCTGTGTAGAGTCCCACGGTATTTCATAACCAAATGTTGCTCGAATTCTTTGATACCCAGCTTGGTGCGCAAGGTATGGAAGGTATTGGTGAAATCCAGAACTGCTTGGCCCCTCTCTTGCCGCAGTGTGTTCCATCTCATGTACTGGTCGTCATAGTTTCCGACAGGGTAATACTGTTCCTTTACTGCATCCACAAATAACTCCCAAGTGGGATCGGTGTTGGGTATGTGTTATATTCTTTGCACGAGTAGTAGTGTCTGAGCGCCTGTGCCGGGCGCGCAGGGGGGTAAGAGAGGGGGTGCAGGGGGGCGGAGCCCCCCGCGCCCCCGAAAAAAAAAATTTGGGCCGACATATTTTCGCCGATTTCGGGCCGACATATTTCCGGGATGACATATTTCCGGGACCACATGATATTAGGTGGTTTTCAGCACATGGTTTTTGCCGATGGTTTTTTATTTCCGGTTAAGGAATTAGGGTTTTGGACTAATCCAGGTCATTGGGTTAGGTTTTTGGATGTCACTGGCTCATATATGTATATTGTATTGTAAACAATGTAACACAATGTATCGATATAATATATGATGTTTTTCCCGGTTTGGGTTTCCAGGTGAAAAATCTCTGTGTAATGTTCGTATTTGCCATTGTATCTTTTCTGTTCTTTTCTGAATATTAGTTTGTAGTAGATATTGTACAAGGTTAGAATTTACATTTGGTATCAGAGCTTTATTGGCTTCAGGGGGACGCCTTTGTCGTCAAGGGTTTGGCTCAGGACTGTGATAAGCCTTGTTACAGTGGGAGATTTGCGGTATTGTTTTTCAGGTGATAAGAAATGACAAGCAATTCGAAGATGGAGATCAAGAAGTTTAATGGGAAAAGCTTTGAGCTGTGGAAGCTCAAGATGGAAGATCTTTTGGTGGAGAGAGATCAGTGGATCGCGGTAGATCCAGGTACGACACCTACAGGAACTTCTACAGATGACTGGAACAAGATGGATCGGAAGGCAAAGAGCACAATTCGACTGTGTCTCTCCGATTCAGTATTACTGAATGTGTCAGAGGAAGCTACAGCCAAAGATTTGTGGGAAAAGTTGGGGAAGTTGTATCAGTCTAAGTCCCTGGTAAATAAACT
>ML810733.1:92982-110231 GCA_009831015.1 Picea engelmannii | reverse complement strand
ATGATGATGAGGTATTGAGGAGGCCCATTTCTTTCTTATTTTTGTGGTTTGGTTATTGTGATTGAATGCAGTTTCATTCCATTTACATTTGAAATTTGTAGTTTAGTATAATATTTCCAACTGTCATAAAATTGTATCATTCTCTTTTATTTCAGCTATAAGCTAACATAAATCAAATGGGAAGCCACCGAAAATAAACAATAGCTTCTGAACCCTAGCAATTGCTACTCTCGCTAACCCGTTGCCGCTCTCGCTAACTACTGCTATTTTAACAGCGAGGAAGAAGCGACCGGAAAGAAAGAGGAAGGAGATCGCGGGATGAAAATAATCGTTTAGGGAAAATAAAAGAGAGAATTCTTTGGATCGTATTTAATCAGATAAGTAATTTATTTTCCTTCTTGAACAGTTTATCTCTGTTTATTTTCTTTTCCAAAATTTACGCTGAAATCTACAGAATTCATACTTGAATTTGAGTTCAGATGTTTGTTTCTTATTTTGTTTATAGTTTTCTTAATTCTCCTTTTTGTCATTATTTTTCTATTACGGTCACTATGACTTTTGTTATTTACAATTTCCATCATTTAAGATACCTAATATTCTGTCATTTATGATTCATTTCGTTTATTTTTAACAAGTTTCTTGGAATTTTGTTAATTATATAATAATTAAATGTTTTTAGCTAAAAAGAATGTCACTGGTTCTATTTCCTTCAATAAAACCCTCCATCCTGGAATAAAACCCTCTGTAATGCCGTAGTTATAGAAACGCAGTTTATAGTAACTTCCTGTTCCTTACTCTCAATTTTATATTTAACTTGTTAGCGGAATAGTACTTTTCGGTATTTGAATAATTTAACTTATTCCCTTCATTATTCGATGTTTCTCATCACAGCGTGACTCATTTATTAAGATTAATGCAAAACCCTACATTCTTGCCATTGCTGTTATATTATGCTTTAAACCATGGCAATACACCACTGTTAAAACGCTCGGTTGATATTCCGACCGGTTCGGCAAGAACGCTCGGCTTCTGTTACAGTTTTTGTTCATGAAACGAGTGTGGATGCCCATTTCTTTAATATCATCTTTTGCTGCCTGAACGCCACGGGTTAGACTCCGGTGGAATTGAATTTCTTTAATAATCTCCAGCCTCAGCGACCGTTTAGATTTTCCCCCAGTTTTTTCATTTTAACTTAATTTTGTATTTTAATTATTACGATCATTTACTTTAATTTTCATATTTTGTATTTTTTTTCATTATATAAATAACTTAATTTTGTATAATTATTATGATGATCGTATAATTGTATGTTTTTATCATTTTTAATTTTTTATTCATAATTTTTTTTACAATATTAACCTTTTTAACGTTTTAAGTTTTAAATCATTTCATTATCATTTTCTGGATGGGATGACATATGGGGCACAGGTGTTATCCACTGGGACTGATACTAGGTAGTTAAAGTCCTCATGTTTGTTGAAAATTGTATTTTTTTAAGTTTATGAACAATGGTGTCCACCGGTTCTCATTTCCATTAGGATAGCAGAACAAATGGCTTGCTATAGTGTATACAGACATGTGTGATTTTGGCTAAAGTAAAGTAATACAATATTTTTTATTTAAAAAAAAAATCATGAATATTTATTTATTATTTCAAATTTTAATTTTATAATTTTATAATTTTATAATATTTATTTATTTTAATATTAATTTATTATTTCAGATTCTATTTTTTTTATTTTTATTTTTTTCAACTTTGATAAATTGGTTACTCTTTTTTCAACTTTAATTTGTATTAAAATAAGAATAATATCTGTAATTTACAATTTTGAATTAAAATAGATCTTAAATTTTTCATCTAATCAATGTTATTTTGTTATCATTAAGATGTTGTCTTTTTTTTTTTTTCTAAATAAAAAGATTGTATTACTTGCTTTAACAAGAATCACAGATGTTTGAGTATACACTATAACAGGCCATCTATTTTACCACTACAATAGGAACCGGAACGCTTAACACCATTGTTAATCTAGTGTGATAAGGATCAATATAAATTCCAAACTATTAATGACTCTAGTGCGGCAAGTGGCTATTTCCCAACTCCAAAGTATTCGTTATTGTGAAATTAAAACGCACTATAAAGATTTCAGAATCTGTTTTGAAAGAGTTAAACGATAGAATATAAGCTATATAACAATATTTTATGATATATTATATGAGATATTATCAAGTGAATTATATATATATATATATATATAAGACCGGGTGGATTCAGTACCAAGTCCAATATCCTAGGTTAACCCAGCTTCATCAGAAGCTTAAACGCCAATAGTTGAGAGAAGAAACAATAGAGGCATTTTATTCATCCATTGAAACACAAGACGTAAAACCATTTTATTATATTTAATGGTTTATTTATTGGGTAAAGCAATTGTATTGTATTGGGTAAAACAATTATGAGATTTTGGGTAAAGCAATTGTATTGTATTGGGTAAAACAATTATGAGATTTTGGGTAAAGCAATTGTATTTTATTGGGTAAACTAATTATGAGATTTTTAAAGTAATAAAATTTATTATAATTAATTTAATGGTTTATTGTATTGGGTAAAGATAGTTAAAATCATGTCATTGGAAAATGTGTTAGTTGTGATTCACATAAAAGAGATTCACTTTTGTGAAATACTTATGCTTTTGTATTTTAGATTATTAACTAATTTCTTTATGTATATAAAGAATAAACTTTTAATTTATAAAAATAATTTTAAATTTTATTTGAAAACTTTATTATGATTCATTTTAATTTTTAAATATTTTTTTTAAAACTATTTTTTAATTCATATGTTTTATATTATAATTCATTTTAACTTTTAATTATTTTTTTTAAAACTATTTTTTAATTCATATATTTTATTTTCTTGAAATATAATTTGTAATAACCTAATTTAATTGATATATTTATTTTCAATTTTATTTTTTAAGTTATAAATTTAATATTTTTTAATCATATTTTTAATTTTTTAAAATAATTAAATTATCGAATATTTTTAAAATGTCATGTTATCATGAGTTTTATTTCTATATAATGATATGAGTTTGATTTCTATCTAATGATATTGCAAAACTTACTTACCATTTTGTACTAAACTATGTTTAGAGTGTTGGATTTTTAAGTTTGGAGTTTAAATATTATACATAATTTTTTTTAAATTAATTTGATATAAAATATATATTAAATTGATAAACCAACTCCACCGTTAAAAAAAGTAGAAATTCCAAACTTTACTCTCTCAATAAACATGAAATGAAATTTATAATACTTTTCCATATAAACACGACTTCAAAACATCATAAAGTAGCAGCAATTTCGAAACATCATACATCATAAAAGAGCCAGAGTACAAGGAACTTTGTTATCATGGTGTCCGAGTTATTTATAATTATGCCCTCTACCTTTGCGACTCTCATATTGACTTATATGACTTATATTTTGAATACAGCTTCCAACGATGTCTGGATTATATATTATATTTCTTTATCATTTTATGATGAAGTTAATATATATAATTTTATAAAAAAAATGTATTTGTGGGATTAAAGTGAATGTAATAATGTTGTAATTTGAGAAAGATTGTACTTAAATTTTAGTGGTGTTGGTTTATAAGGTGAAGTGATCTTCAGACTAGTTTAGTTCTCGAAAAATGCTATTCTAGGTGTGTATGGGTCAACATAACCGGTTCGAAATACACCTATGCCTTGGTTGCTTTTGCATTCACTTTTTGCTATGAGATTGTGGGTGCCTCTTACATTGGTGTTTTGGAACCAGTCAATAACTCATTTCTTTATTTGGTGAGACATGGTAATGAATGAGTAATGATATTCTTGAAGTACTCTCTTCTTATATGGGAAAAGGGGAAGTTGAATAATTTTTCACTCTTCTTCCAGATTCCAACCTGTTGAAAATGTCTTATCAGGTATTGGGTCAACCTAGCTAGCGAGTAAGGTCCTGATCAACCCTCTCATTTTTTCCCCTGGGTTGGCCTTGATTGGGTATTACCTAAGCTCAAAGAGTTGGGCCCTTATCTCTCTATCGAGGTTGTGGCATGGCAAGCAAAACATCTTTCAAGCTCCCAAGCCCGACACACTCTCTCGTGCCCTCTCCAACCAACCCTCAAACACCAACCACAACCACCTCCCCTCAATCTCTTTCACGTCCCTTTTGAAAGTGAAAGGGGTACTTAATCTTGCTACATTTAGTGTTCCAAGTCAGTAACTCACTACCTACAAAAACTCCCTTTTTGTTTGAAAAATGTGGGTCAAGCTATTACTAGCTAGCAAGAAAGCCTGAGTGGCTTGCCCCCCTATGTGTATGATCATTCTTCTTATACAGATATATCCTCGGAGTCGAAAGGGAGACTTCACACACATAGAAAGGAGTGGGAAGGCTCCAACAACAGGTTTAGAATGAGTTTTTCTTGGAAAAAAAAAATAATATATATTATTTATATATTATTGAAAGAAATAAAGAAAGTAGTCTCACCCGAACCAAGTTGTCCTCCTTAAATAGTGTCAATTAAGCATCGGAAAACTACGCATAAGGATTGTCCAGAAACAAATACATGGGTAATTTAACAAAGAAGATAATTTTCTCAAGTACCTTTGTTCATCCACCTTCTGCAACGTACTTATCGCAATGGCAAGATCAGGAAAAAAGAGCGAATATCTAGGATGTGGAGGCACAGTCCCACAATCCCACCCAATCCAACCCAATCCAAGGTCAGGGTTGAAAAGACCTTCGTTATGAAGAAATCTTTCTTGCTCGCCTATACAAAAGGTTAAGGGTTTGCTACCAATTTTTTTAGAAAAACTCCCTTATCTACCACGAGATTGACAAAAGGATGAACTACCCTATGGCATTTCTTTCTCTAATTGAACCATCCCATTTCCCCCCAACAAGTAAGCTAACATGGTCATTACCCATAATCACTGTATATATACATAGAGGGATTTGATTGAACTACATGATACACTCTGGTTGGCTCAAGCTTGATAACACTCTCTAGATAGGCAGATGTCATTACTGGGAAAAAGGATAATACATAAATCATATCGGTGTTGCATATGAATGTGTCCCCTTCCCCAGGGGACAGACCCCTAGGACGGGGACAGAAACATTCCCTATTATTGCGATGTTAACCCCATTAAAATTTTCCATAAATTGAAGGCATACCCCATTAATGAAACATTGTTGTAAAAAATTGCAAAAACTGAAAATACATTGTGTGGACCTAGCAAGAAACCTTAGAACATCATTTCTAAGCACAATATATCTACCCAAAACCCTTAAATCTCTCTTCTTTTTTACTTTGTCATTTACTTCTTGTGAACAAGAGAGACAGAGGAAAACAAATGGGCTTTATTATGTTGATTTTTGGAAGGATTCAAAACTAGCCATGCCCAATGATAAATATTAAAGACCACAACTCCTCAGTTTTCATCTCAAAGAATTGGATTTTCAACTTTCTTAGTGTTTAATTTTAGTTTCAAGTTTACACATTCATATTTTCACGTTCAAAGTTCTTCATTTCAATTTCTACATTATTAGTGAATGACTATTATTAGTGTAGGTTTCTAATTCACATTAATTTCACTTTTGCTTTTTAAAATTTAAAACCTGACTTCCCTAGTCTCATCAGCAACACCACATATCTTATCTACATAAATATCTAGCAAAAAAGCATAGGATGACACTAAATAAATTAGAAGCTTATGTTCATAAAAACTTTATGGATGCCTTTCCATCACCAAAATTAGGTTAGAGTATTTATTATTACTATTACGAGTCTAGAGATAAAGTTCAAAGTGTTAAACACTCCTCTTACAAACTTAAAGTAATAATGGGTTTTACTTACTTTTCCTATTGCACTTGGCTATGTTTTTCATATTTGTTATTACAACCTCCCTAATATGGGTTGCCCTCAAGTTGTGTTAAAAGAGTTGAAACTTAAAGTAACAAGTAAGATATCCAAGTAGTGGCTAGTCCTTGCCTTAATAAAGTGTAAATACAAAGCACCAAGTTTCACAACGTTCCACTTCCGCAAAAGAACACATAAACAACTTTGTCATGACCATGGATTAAGAAAGATAGTTCTCAATTACACCTTTCCAAACTCTCAAAGAAATGAAGGATTTCCTGTTATATTAATGCTAGGGTTTCTCGAATGTTACTTTGACTTTTTTTTCCTGATCAATGATCAAACTACTAATCATTTTACACAGAATTCCCATCATTGGTTACAACCATGCCCACTAAACACAATGCCCATTGTTGGTTACAACCATGCCCACTAAACTAGGACTACGTTGACGCAAATTATGGTTAATGAATATCAAAATAAACTAGGACTACGTTATAAATTATAAAAATTATACTTATAAAGTAGGAGTATGACTATATAAATTATCGGGTTCAATCGGAGAATGTTTCGAGGACGAAGAAATGCAGATGGATATATGATCTTATTCTTATTTAATTTTATTTGTAGTCAATAAACGATTGATTCAATTCATAGTGTAAGTGCTTGTTAAAATATGATAGGGATATTTAATTGAAGGCAAACTTGAAAAAACAAAAAAAAAAAAAACGTAAAGAACTGGTGGGACTGGTTGTTCATGGTTCCTGGCCATGGATCAGCCAACGATCCAGAACCAAATGCAAATGGTATGTGGGGCTCTCCTCCACACAAAAACCCTTCTCCTCCTTGTAGGCCAAGTGAAAAGGGGAGAGTTATTTCGATTCCCATTTCTGATGGCACTGAATCACCATCTACGTTTACCAAAGAAAAGGTGGCTCCTAGGATGGACGAGACTGTTGTTCCCAATGTGCCTTGAGAGGAACGCCCTCCAAAAATGAATTATATTAACAATCTAATTGTGCCAGAGAGGTCAGAGCTTGTTCTTTTAATGTGGGCATAGATGATTTTAGGGGCTAAATTTCGCAAATGGGCTAATTTCCATGGTTTTTCCCAAAAAATGATTCGCTATTTTCCATTTTTTTTAAAAACAATTCGCCCAAATTCCATAGAATAAAATTATTTTAACTTAAAAATCGCCAAAATGTTAAAGAAACTATATAAAATCCTTAGAAATTTGTATATTTTTACAAAACTATCGCCAAACATTTTACATTTTGCATATTAAGGACTAGTAAGATTAGCCCATGTTTCTACATTTTAATATAATTTCCCATCCTTAAAATCATCTCTGAATGTGGGATGGCCATAGCTGTCCACCCGTCTAATTCACTAATACAAGGCAGCGTGACTAAGCCAAAGAGCTTGTTCTGCTTTTGCAGTTCTACGCTGAGGAGAAAACATTTGTAGAGAAAGTTGTGTTGCAGTTTGTAGAGAAAGTTGTGTTGTCGTTTGGAAAGAAAAACCAGTCTCTTGTCGTGGTGAGCATTCAAGCTTGTCGTAATATTGAGGGACTCCTAGCTCCCACTACTCCATAGAACCCGGGCCCGTAGGAAGTATTCTGGGGGCCTTTCCCTTAGCCAAGCAAGGTTGGACGTCTCTACTCATGACCTCCTATGTCGATTTAGACACTTATAATGAACACCAATAGAAACAATGCCCTTCAGAATGCTCACAAAGAAACGGGCCAGGCTGGACCATGTCGTGGATGGGTTGGTGAAAAATTACTTAAAAAATATTGGGTCCACAACTCAGTATTTCGTTATTCAACTATCAGAAACAGACATTGTTACCTGGATTTATTCTCCTTATATTTGAATTGAGGTGCATGGAGTAGGTCATGGGAGGTGGATATAGAAAACTGATGGTCTAAAGTTTGCAATCATTCTCAAAGGATAATGGTTGGGTCCTATTTTACTGACCAGTTTCAGTTTCAATCTGATGTGCATGCCAAGGTATTACCTAAGTGCTTCTCTCCCTTTCTAGCTCTATGTGCTCGACTTACCTTCTTGATAACCCTGAGATAGAAGGCCAATGCCCTTCGGCATGCATCCGGTGTTGTGTAATTTCATGGTCTCGAGTTCGATCTCAGACAGGATAACTAGAACAAAGAAATCATCAACAGATTTGGGCTCGGGCTAGTTGGCTCTAAAATGAAGTTCGGCATGGGATCTAGTTGTTCTAATGCTTCTGCATTACAGCCTCAACTCTAAATTCAATATTATAGATTTCAGATAGAAAAATTATAATGGTACCGAAAAAATTGCAGCAGTGTGGGTTTAAATGAATGTTTGTTAAAGTTGGATACAAATTCCCTGGACGCGTCATGCATATATTTGGCTGGTAGGTAGGTATGTAATTTATCCATCATGCCAGGGATGTGCTCCATCAATGAGATGGATCCTCCACAGATCTTTGTGATCAGAGTTACACCGCATTGTCATGTACAAGAGGCCATTCAACTAATAACATCTCCTAATCTCATCTGTAATGGTTGGGCAGAACATTGTTGAGAAGAACATTGGCTTAGATGGGCTGAACAACTCAGAGAAGGTGGGGCAAGACGCGACCATCACGCTCAAGACAGTTGTGTGGTTCTGGATGTAGAATATCAACTGCCACTCTGACGGTCATGTGGTTCTGGATGAAAAATAACAATTGCCACTCTCCAGGTAGGGCTTCGGTGCCACAATCAAAACCATCAACAACGGTGAATGCAATTGTGGAAACAATGGCCAAGTGAGGAGAAAATATGGTAACTACAAGAGAGAGGTTGGAAGCATAATTGTTCTGGCAGGTAATGCTCAAAATCTGATTTTTTTTCAACTTTCTTCATCTTCCATGATCAATGGGATGAATGTAATTAGGTAGGTGCAAAGCTAAGGGGTGGCCAGGGGGTGAAGAGATGGAAAGGTCGGGAGCCAAGTGCAAACCATGCAGTAAAGCTAAGGGGTGGCTAGACGGTGAAGAGATGGAAAGGTCAGGAGCCAAGTGCAATCCATGCGGTGAAAAGATGGCAAGGTGAGAGTGGTAAGGAAGATAAGTCGTCAGGGCAGTGTTCAGAGCCGGCCAAACAACCATTGAGAAGTTAGTTTTTTTTAATTTATTTTTTAATGCTAACAATTCCAAAAAAATGTTCTCATACACCAAGGCAATAATGTCACATCAGTGAGCTCTCAACGAATAAAAAATTAGATTTATAATTTTTAATAAATACTAAAATAAATTTATTTAAAATAAAATAAAGATAATAAAATATTTTAATGAAAATTTACTTTAATTTAGGTGATCTTACAAATTAAGAGCCAAAAGTACCAACTATTATAATAAATTGCAACAAATTGCACCACTTAATAGGCAGTCAATGATAGTTGACCACCAAGCGAAAGCTATAGTCCCTAGCCAAGGCAGGGACTAATAATGGGTTTTACTTACTTTTCCTATTGCACTTGCTATATTTTTCATATTTGTTATTACAACCTCCTTAATATAGGTTTCCCTCAAGTTGTGTTAAAAGAGTTGAAGAATCCTACTAAAAATAAAATTGTTCCAATCAAATTAAATCCCTTCCATACTAGACGTCTCTCTCAAGCTAGCAAACTCCCTCAATTGGTGGATCTAATGTGGATTTGTAGATAGGTCAAGGGAGTTTCCTCAAGATATGGGCTCATCTTCCAACCTCCTTAAAGTATCCAAGGCTGTTACAAAATATGTCTTAGAAGTCTGTAATGCCAGCCGCTCTCTTTTCCTTGGACAACGAGCTCGTCTCTTCATAGTAACCAATTTCAGGAATAAGTGCCTCAAGAAAAGGGGCGCTCTTTTCCTTACTAGGCATTGGACTTTGTTGAATGTTCCACCTCCCCTGTGCTCTTTTTTCTAGGCATTGGACTTTGGTGAATGTTCCACCTCCCTTCTACTCCTCTTTCGAGCTTATGCATTTCTCATTTTGTGTAGCTAAATCATATAACATCTTGAATAGTGTTATTAGACTGTTGATTTTATTTGCTTGAATACACTTCTTCTTACTGGGCACATTTAAAATGAGGCTAGGCTCGTAATCAACATCCTCTCTTCTGGCTTGCATGCTACCTTAACACAGGCAATAGTGTGTGCATCAATAGAGATACCTTTTTTTGAGAGAACAATCTGATGTTAGCGCCCTTAATAATGGAAATTGCCTTCAAACTATTGTTGGAAGTATTAGGTGGCATAGGACAAGATTCTCTTTGTAATTCACATGCCTCTTTGCTGTAAACCCTATCTCTCCACCTCCATTGCTTCTATCTGTTGCAAACTAATTGCTTATCAATTATATTATAATTGTGCCTTTTCCAACTGATCTGTTTGCATTAGAAAGGTTGTTTGAATGGCTCAATTGATACCTTAGACATGCTTTCATTACCTTGATCCCGAGGATAACAATTCTTCTCTAAATTCTGAAACAGTCAATGCAAAACCCTTTTAAAATATGGATGTCACATGTTCCATGGCATACCAATATGTATGATTGTATGTATTTATCCTTTTATATTTTTTATTCATAATTTTATTTACAATACTAACCTTTTTAAGCTTTTAAGTTTTAAGTCATCACATCATCATTCCATGGATGGGGTGACACATGGGGCACACGTGTTATAGGCTGGGCTGGATACTAGGGTAGTTAAAGTCCCCATGTTTGTTGACAATTGTCTTGTTTTAAGGTTTATGAATAATGGTGATAGGCTCGGGCGGATACATGTTTGTGGACGGATACTAGGGTAGTTAAAGTCCCCATATTTGTGGACGGATACTAGGGTAGTTAAAGTCCCCATGTTTGTTGACAATTGTCCTTTTTTAAGGTTTATGAACAATGGTGTTCACCTGTTTTGGTTTCCATTGGGGTGGCGGAACAAATGACCTGCTATAGTGTATACTCAAACATGTGTGATTTTAACTAAAGCAAAGTAATACAATACTTTTTATTTAAAAAAAAAAAAAATCATTAATACTTATTTATTATTTCAGATTCCAATTTCATAATTTTATAATACTTATTTATTCTAATATTGATTTATTATTTCAGATTCTAGTCTTTTTATGTTTTCCAACTTTGATAAACTGGTTCTTCTTTTTTCAACTTTAATTTGTATTAAAATAAGGGTAATATATGTCATTTACAATTTTGAATTAGAGCAAATCTTAGATTTTTCATTTAGTCAATGTTATCTTGTTATCTTTCATTAAAATATTATCTTTTTTTTTCAAATAAAAAAATTATATTGCTTGCTTTAACCAAAATCACATAATCACACATATTTAAGTATACATTATAGCAGGCCATCTAGTTTTTGTTTTGCCACTGCAGTAGAAACCAGAACGCTTGAACACCCTTGTTACTCTAGTGTGGTAAGGATCGATATAAATTCGTTACTCTATTGCCATAAGGATCGATATAAATTCCAAAGTATTAGTGAATCTAGTGTGGCAACTGGTTATTTCCCAACTCCAAAGTTTGTTATTGTGAAATTAAAACGCATTATAAAGATTTTAGAATCTGGATTGAGAGAGTTAGAGGATAGAATATAAGCTATATAATAATATTTTATTATATATTATATGAGATATTGTCAAGTGGATTTTATATATATATATAAAAGACCAGGTGTGGATTCAGTATCAAGTCCAATCTCCTAGGTTGACCCAGCTTCAGCAGAAGCTTAAACGCCAATAGTTGAGAGCAGAAACAAAGAGGCATTTTATTCATCCATTGAAACACAAGACGTACTAGTAGATTTATTGGACCCTGTCGACGAACCTGCTAGGCATCCGAAAACTTGTAAATTTATTTACAAATTAATATAAATTTATTTTAATAGTTCTTCAATAAAAATTAAAATATTACATTTTCATTAATTAAATCCATATATCGTTTCTAAGTTCTAAGATCACACGTAGAATTCCAAACTTTAAGTGAACTAATTATGAGATTTTATGAGATTTTTTTAAAGTAATAAAATTTATTATAATTAAATTAATGGTTTATTGTATTGGGTAAAGATAGCTAAAATCATGTCATTGGAAAATGTGTTAGTTGTGATTCACATAATAGAGATTCACTTTTGTGGAATGCTTTTGTATTTTAGATTATTAATTAGTTTCTTTATCTACTATTTTAAATCTTATTTGAAAACTATATTATAATTTATTTTAATTTTTAATTATTATTTTTAAATTATTTTTTAATTTATATGTTTTATTTTCTTCATTCATTTATAATAACTTTATAATAACTTAATTTAATTGATATATTTATTTTCAATTTTATTTTTTAAGTTATGAATTTAACTCTGATTTTTTAAAAATAATTAAATTATCGAATAATTTTAAAATGTGATATTATCATGAATTGGATTTCTATACAATAATATTGCAAAACTCACTTATCACTTTGTACTTTAGAGCGTTGTATTTTTAAGTTTGGAGTTTAAATGTTATACATAAATTTTTTTTAAATTAATTTGATTTAAAATATGTATTAAATTGGTAAACCAACTCCACCACTAAAAAGAGCAGAAATTCCAAATTTTACTCTCCTAAATAAACATGAAATAAAATTTATAATGCTTTTCTATATAAACACAACTTCAAAACATCATAAAGTAGCAGCAATTTTGAAACATCATACACCATAAAAGAGCCAAAGTATAAAGAACTTTGTTATCATGGTGTGCTAGTTATTTATAATTATGCCCTCTACCTTTACGACTCTCATATTGACTTATATTTTGAATACACCTTCCAACGATGTTTGGATTATTATTATATTTCTTTATCATTCTGTGATGAAGTTAATATATTTTATAAAATTTGTTTTATATATATATATAATATATTTGTGGGATTGAAGTGAATGTGATAATGTTGTAATTTGAGAAAGATTGCACTTAAATTTTGGTGGTGTCAGTTTATAAGGTGAAGTGATATTCACACTAGTTTAGTTTTTGAAAAATGCTAGTTTAGATGTGTATAGGTCAACATAACCTAGTTCGAAATTCAGTTATGCTTTGGTTGCATTTGTATTTACTTCTTGCTTTGGTTGCTTTTCTATTTACTTCTTGCTCTGAGATTGTGGGTGCCCCTTACATTGGTGTTTTGGAACCAGTCAATAACCCATTTCTTTATTCAGTGAGACATGGTAATGAATGAGTAATGATCTTCTTGAAGCACTCTCTTCTTATATGGAAAAAGGGGAAGTTGAATCATTTTGCACTCCTCTTCCAGATTCCAACCTGTTGAAAATGTCTTATCAGGTATTGGGTCAACCTAGCCAGCTAGCAAGGTCCTGATCAACCCTCTCATTTTTTCCCCTGGGTTGGCCCTGATTGGGTCTTACCTAAGCTCGAAGAGTTGGCCCCCTATATCTCTCTGGAGGTTGTGGCCTCGAAAGAAAAACATGTTTCAAGCTCCCAAGCCCGACACACTCTCTCCTACCCTCTCCAACCAACCTTCAAATGCCAACCACAACCACCTTCCCTTAATCTCTTTTGTGTCCCTTATGAAATTGAAAGTGGTACTTTATCTTGCTACGTTCAATGTTCCAGGTCAGTAACTCACTACCTACAAAAACTCCCTTTTTGTCTAAAAAATGTGGGTCAAGCTATTACTAGCTAGCGAGAAAACCTGAGTGGCTTGCCCCCCTATGTGTATGATTATTCTTCTTATATAGATATATCCTCGGAGTCTAAAGGCAGGCTCCACACACACAGACAGGAGTGGGAAGGCTCCAACAACAGGTTTAGAATGAGTTGTTCTTGGAATATATATATATATATATACTATTTATATATTATTGAAAGAGATAAAGAAAGTGGTCTTACTCGAACCACGTTGTCCTCCTTAAACGGTGTCAACTGAGCATCAGAAAACTATACATAAGGATTGTCCAGAAATAAAGACATGGGTAATTTAACAAAGAAGATAATTTTCTCTTGCCTTTGTTTGTCCACCTTCTGCAATGTACTTGTCACAATGGCAAGATCAGGAAAAAGGGAGAATATCCAGGATGCGGAGGCACAGTCCCACAATCCCACCCAATCCAACCCAATCCAAGGTCAGGGTTGAAAAGACCTTTGTTACAAAGAAATCTCTCTTGCTTGCCTATAAAAAGGGTTAAGGGTTTGCTACCAATTTTTTTAAGGAACCACATTTGGTTCTTGGGAAACCAAATTAGGACTAGAATGCATCTCTGATCATCCCTTTGTTTCTCGGGGCCAGTCTATCCCAAAAGACCAGAGTTTGGATTTTAGATTCTGATAGAGGAAAAAAGCTCCCTTATCTACCATGAGATTGACAAAAGGATGAACTACCCTGTGACATTTTTTTCTCTAATTGAGCCATCCCATTTGGCCCCAACAAGTAAGCTAACATGGTCGTTACCCGTATTCATTTTATATAGACATAGAGGGCTTTGATTGAACTGCATGATACACTCTGGCTGACTCATGGTTGATAACACTCTCTAGATAGGAAGATATCATTACTGGGAAAAAGGATAATGTATAAATCATATCGGTGTCACATATGAATGTGTCCCCTTCCCTAGGGTACAGACCCCTAGGATGGGGATAGAAACATCCCCTGCTATTGCGACGTTAACCCCAACAAAAATTTCCATAAATTGAAGGCATACCCCATTAATGAAACATTGTTGTAAAAAAAATAAAAAAAATAAAATACATTGTGTGGACGTAGCAAGAAACCTTAGAGCATCATTTCTAAGAACATTATATCTACCCAACACCTAAATCCCCCTTCTTTTTTACTTTGTCATTTACTTCTTGGGAACAAGAGAGACACAGAAAAAAAAAATTGGGATTTATTATGTTGATTTTGGAAAGGATTTGTAGGTAGAGATGCTGAATGATAAATATTAAAGAGCACAACTCCTCAGTTTTCATCTCCAGGAATTGGATTTTCAACTTTCTTAGTGTTTAATTTTAGTTTCAAGTTGGATTTTCAACTTTTTTAGTATTTAATTTTAGTTTCAAGTTTACACATTCATATTTTTACTTTTAAAGTTCTTCATTTCAATTTCCACATTATTAGTGAATGACTAGTGTAGGTTTCTAATTCACATTAATTTCACTTTTGCTTTTAAAAATTTAACACCACTGATTTCCCTAGTTTCATTAGCAACACAACATATCTTATCTACTTAAATATCTAGTAAAAGAACAACACCACATATCATATCTTATCTACTTAGATATCTAGCAAAAGAGCAACACCACATATCTTATCTACTTAGATATCTAGCAAAAGAGCATAGGATGACACTAACTAACTTAAAAGCTTGTGTTCATAAAAAAAACTTTATGAATACCTTTCCATCACCAAAATTACGTTAGAGCCTTTATTATTACTTCAACTATAGCTCAAGAACAACGATAACAACTACGAGTCTAGAGCTAAAGTTCAAAGTGTTAAAGCTCAAGAACAACGATAACAACTACGAGTCTAGAGCTAAAGTTCAAAGTGTTAAACACTTCTCTTACAAACTTAAAGTAATAATTGGTTTTACTTACTTTTCTTATTGTACTTGGCTATGTTTTTCATATTTCATTTTAATTTTATATTTTTACACTTTTTATTGTCAAAAGAAGTTAGATTTGGTTTGTACATTTTTATTTCTATGTTTTGATTATCTAATTAAACTTTCTTATCACCATTATTTGAATTTAAAAAGAGTTGTAATAAATTGGTTGGATATTAAATTAAAAAAGTTGTTTACAATAATCTTGTGATTAATTTGTTGGACATTAAATTAAAAGGGTGTTTAAAATTATTTTGACATTTCAAAAAGATGAAAAACTTAGTATTTTTCAAGTGCATTAATAAAATATTTGTATTAATACTTAGTAGAGGTTATTTAATATTTTATTAATAAGTAGTAAATGTTATTTAAAAGGTTATTCAACTTTTCTTTGAAATTATATTAAATAAACATTGAACATATTTTGATGATTTTATTTTTCTAAATAATTAGATGGAGTATATGTAAGTGAAGTTTAACAAAAATAAGTGAGGTGAGGTGATCGTATTTAAATAGTTTTATTGCATAGAGAATATTAAGTACATATATAACTCAATATGATATATGTTTACTAGTACTTGATAAATATGGGGTTAAAAATGATTTGCACTTATTTAATATATATGATATTAAAATGAATGTATACCATTATAATTATAGATAATAATTATCAATAATTATATTTTATATTGTAATATTATTGAAAAACACAACTTATTTAATGTACTAAATTAATAAGTAGATAAACTCATGCCAACTCATTATAATGATATTTTATATTAGATAGTTTTAATTACAATATTATTGAAGACCCACAACTTATATAATAATTGAATAAAAATGAAATTAAAAATTAATAAATATCAATATCATTATTAATAATTAAATTGTTCCAATTTAATAAGTAGACAAACTCAACATGTCAATTGGGATTAGTCCCAATGGTTAGGAGGAGAAATGTTTTATCTTGTGACATATGTTGAGTTGACATGAAATTAAAATGAATCTATATCAATATCATTATTAATAATTAAATCCTTCCAAGTTAATAACTAGACAAACTCAACATGTCAATTTTTGGGATTCGTCTCAATGGTTCTGAGTGGAAAAATTATGGCTCTCCCTACTGTTTTAATTCCTACTTGTGACATGTGTGTTTTTTGTCCATTTACCAACTCCTCGAATTTATCAAAGACTAAAATATTTTTATGTACATTTAAACTTTCTAAACAGAATCATCTCACAACTTTGTGCTAAACCTCACTCACATATACTCCATCTAATGATTTAGAAAAATAAAACAATGTTTAAAACATATATTCAATGTTTATTTAATATAATTTCAAATATTAATAAATTATTTAGATATTAGTAAAAAAATGATATAACCTTCTAAATAATCTATACTACTTTTAAGAAAATTGTTTTATTACTGCACTTGAAAAATATTAGTTTTTTAATCTTTTGAAATGTAAAAATGATTTTAAACAACCTTTTAATTCAATGTACAACAAATTTATTATAAATATTTTTAAAATGATTATAAATAACCTTTTAGTTTAATGTACAACAAACAAATTCATTATAAGTGTTTTTAAGTCTAAACAATGTTAATAAAAAAAAAATCATTAAATAATTAAAATATATAAAAAAAAAAATCAAACCTAAAAAATATTCATTAAATAATTAAAATATATCAAAATA
>ML810733.1:45902-92743 GCA_009831015.1 Picea engelmannii | reverse complement strand
GATAATCCTCTTTTCCCTTGCATGCTCAATAATAATGAAGAAATTTCCTAAGCCACTTTTATGACAAGTCAAATGAATATGATAACAAGGTGGTTAGTTAAGTATCGTGTCCAAATGATTAGTAATGTGGATAGTGCAACGTTTCTTGCCAATTAACTTTTAATTTCTTTTGATTTGATAATCCTCTCTTCTCTCTTTTTTCTTGCATGCTCAATAACAATAAATAAATTTTCTAAGCCACTCTCATGACAAGTCAAATGAATATGATAACAAGGTGGTTAGTCAAGTGTCCTGTCCAAATGGTTAGTAATGTGAATAGTCCAACTTTTCTTATCAATTAACCTTTGATAATAGCAATGAGTGGTTTTGATCCACTTTTGCTCAAAAAAATCAATAAAATATGTTGACATCTCTTAGATCCATGTTTTACTCCAAGGACATAATAAAAATGTATGACTTGAAGTTGACTATTCCTCCAAATAAATGGTTGTTATTGCAACCTCCCTAAGATGGGTTGCCCTCAAGTTGTGTTAAAAGACTCCCTAAGATGGGTTGCCCTCAAGTTGTGTTAAAAGAGTTGAATAATCCTACTAAAAAAATTGTTCCAGTCAAACTAGATCCCCTCCATATTAGACGTTTCTCTCTCAAGCTAGCAAACTCCGTCAATTGGTGGATCTAATGTGGATTTGTACCGAGATAGGTCAAGGGAGTTTCCTCAAGATATGGGCTCATTTTCCAACCTCCTTAAAGTATCCAAGGTTGTTACAAAATATGTCTTAGAAGTCTGTAATGCCAGCCGCTCTCTTTTCCTTGGACAACGAGCTCCTCTCTTCATAGTAACGAATTTCAGGAATATGTGCCTCAAGAAAAGGGGCACTCTTTTTATCACTAGGCATTGGAATTTGGTGAATGTTCCACCTCTCTTGTGCTCTTCTTTCCAGCTTATGCATTTCTCATTTTGATGTAGCTAAATCATATAACATCTTGAATAGTGTTATTAGACTGTTGATTTTATTTGCTTAATTACACTTTTTCCTACTGGGCACATTTTAAATGAGGGCAGGCTCGTAATCAACATATCCTCTCTTCTGGCTTGCATGCTACCTCAACACAGGGAATAGTGTGTGCATCAATAGAGATACCTTTATTTTTCTGAGAGAACAATTTGATGTTAGAGCCCTTAATAATGGAAATTGCCTTCAAACTATCGTTGGAAGAATTAGGTGGCATAGTACAAGACTCTCTTTGTAATTCACATGCCTTTTTGCTGTAAACCCTATCTCTCGACCTCCATTGCTTCTATCTGCTGGTCGCATTCTAGACATGTTGCAAACTGATTGCTTATCAATTCTATTATAATTGTGCCTTTTCCAACTGATCTGTTTGCATTAGAAAGGTTGTTTGAACAGCTTAATTGATACCTCAAACATGCTTTGATTACCTTGATCACGAGGATAACAATTCTGCTATAAATTCTGAAACAGTCAATTCAAAACCCTCTTAAAATATGGATGTCACATGTTCCATGGCATACCAATCTCCAGGACTCAGTAAATCGGTGGATACTCTCAGATTCATTATTCCTTGCTTAATGAATCTTCAAGTTACAGATTTTCCCACAAGAAGGATTAGAGAATGATTCCCAAACAGTCTTCAGAACAAACACTCCAGAGACTAATCTTCAGGATGTCATTATAGAAAAAAGCATCAACAGCCCTTCAGTAACCATATTTGACAATTCAAAGGATAATTCTCTTTTTACTTTGACTGCCTGAATTTTGATGCCGGTTATCAATATTCTTGATGAGGCTGAATTCTAGATCAGTGATTGGTGCCACTGCAACCTCTTCGTCAAGTTTCTCACACACCTTTCACATATCATAAACCGACAGGGGAACACACAGAGAAAAAACAACTGTAGGCATTATTACATCTCTTTCAAGAAATCCATATGGATGGTGCGCTTGGAAGTCTCACAAAGTACTTCCCATGCAGACCCCATAGTCAATACACACTTTCTGAACATATTGCTCAGTGTCACGACATCAACAGATGACCTTTGGATTTTATGGCGATGAACATCATGTCTCTGTATGGGAATCGACATTGATAGAATTCTTTGTTTCATTGTGATAATGTCTACAATCAAAGACCTCATTGTAACATGGGCTTTGGTATGACATTTCTGTTGATAATGTGAGCAACCATACTACAAATACCTTTTGTCTAGCCTTTCTAAAATTTCAGTGTTTTCTTGGATATCACTTGTTTTGGAAGTTGAGGCATGTTCATTCAGCCCATTACATCCACAGGATCATTCAAAAACTCCATCATTGTACCTTATATGCTGGTAATTACTTGTTACTATGTCGGAATCAGACACAGAATAGGTTCTAGTGATAGGATATAATTGCCCACTAAGTGCACCCAATTAAATGCTACTTTCATGCTTGAAAAATCCCAAGTGATACGTCACCTAGCTATTGTTGTAACTCTTTAGAACATCCCAGAGTTCACCTCGTTTGCTATCATATAAACTTGGGAGAAGTATAACAACAACGCTTCATAATATGGCATCTCTATTTGAAAGTCAAGATTGCTCCTATCCAAGGGTTCTCAATGTAGGAAATACTTCATAAAAGTCTTATAGTCATAAGAGTAGTGCATATCTTGGTATGGGGACTAAAAGGATGGGCCATGGCTGACCATAAGGGGTCTGGAGATACCACCTAGGCCTCTCACTGATACATAGACATCTAAGCATGGCCATGTTACCCCCATTCCTAGGGGTAACTGGAGGAGATCATGTCTCATGGCCCACAATGAAGACGATGATCCCGATGATAATGATGTTCAACATGTCCACTCATCGCTTCCTAATAGCCCCCCTCAGATGCCTCTTTCATTCTTAATCAATAAAGCTCATCATATCCAATTAGCACAGGCTTTGGGAGATGGTAAGCTAACGTCATCATGAGGTACATGTTGAGATTTGGGTACCTTGGAAAGTGGTCCCCTTGTGTTTGTGAGCTTCTAAACACATGTGGGAAGTACTTTGTACCTTGTACTATGTACTTTATGTTTAATTTCACTTTGACTTAGGATATTTAAGTCAAAAGTGAAATTTGGTCATTTTAGCCTAAAATAACAATTAATTCACTTTATGGGTGAATTAAGAGACATAAAGAGAAACTATGGAAACTTAAGTAAAGTGGTTTTTGAGTTGAGATTTACTTGATATGATCTCAACCATTGACTTAGGATGAGATGAGATGATCTCATCCACCCATTTATTAGGTTTCTTCATGCATCCTTAAGGAGGGAGTAAAGGGCAAAGGAGAGCTCAATTGTTCACCTTGAGAGTTTGGTGAGGAGTAGAGAGGTGAGAATTCAGAGGAGAGTTTAGAAAGCTAGGGAACACATGTTCATGGAGGGCGCAAGGCAGGTTGGAGTCTCAGTTATTTGTGGTGAGTGTGTTTGCTAGGAGGAGGGCGCACTTGAGGAGGAGGGCGCAAGGCTACCTGGTAGCATTTTGTGTGGAGATTTCTTGTTTTTTATTTGTGGGTTGTTGAGAGGGAAAGCAAAGGACGGTTTTCATGCAAGGGTTATTCAATTAGCAAAGAGATAGATCAAGGGCGCAAGGGTCCTCAAGAACAATCAAGGAAGGAGGGGGCACACTCTTCTAGGGGTGCACATCCCAAGGAACCATTGCAAAGCTTGTGAGGAGCTTGCAAAGTATCAAGTTCCTTTGTATTTATCTTCCTTGTTGTATTACATGATTGAAGCACACCATATATATACATTCATCTCAAACTGGTTTTCCCCGAGGGGGTTTTATACAGGTTCATCTTGACCAAAAATAACTGTGTTCATTTCATGTATGTTAGAGTTTAGAACAACATTATTTCAGCACTAAAAGATCTCTAGGTGTGTTATATAGCTTATGGTATGCATGTGCTAACATCTTGTTGTTGACATTATGGTAGCTGCGAGAGGTATTTACCTCCACATGTAAACCTGACAAGGATAGAATACTCCAGGAAGCAAGAAGAAACCCTAATGAGTTGTATAATAACCCTAGAAGATTTGTGGGCTCAAGAAGATAATTTATATTAGGTTATTAGCCTCCAAGATAAGAATTCAGCTAGAAATAATAATATATACTGAACAAACAGATACCCAAAATGAGAAGTCGGCCCAGGCAATTAGCCAGAATTAGTATAAATACATGAGGCCAGTTCTCATTTTGGCAGGTAGTCTCAGAATTGCAGAGCAGCACTTTTGCGCACTATAGTTGCCCAGTTTCTGCACAGGTTTGGAGGAGAGCTATCGTTGTAGCTATTGCAGCTAGCAATTACGCTTGGACTATCTCTTGGCTAGGGTTTGGACTATCTGATCAACTCTTGTTGATGTGATATCTTTGGGGAAAGGTGTGCTACCCTTTGTTTGGCTATCTAGCCTAGGGTTTGCTTCTAGAGTGATTCTTTTTCAAGGTTAAGGTGCTCGGAGGGTGGCTTCGGCCTATGGTAGGGTGACAAGGGTATTGCCAATGGTAAAACGAGCACATCCACTTATATTCTAACAGTTTATGGGCGCACACCTCCTTCGTTCAGTCTAACTGCTAGAAGGAAACATAGCCAAAAGGATATTAAGATCGTTGAAGAACTATTACTAGGGTTTCTAGCAGGAGTAGACACCAAAGCACTGCCGCTAGGGTTACTAGCAGGTGCAGTTTCAGAAACCCTAATACTCTCGTTGAGGAACCTTAAGTGAAGGGTGTTGTTTCTAAGTTTATACTTTAAGGCTGTAAAGTATACCATCAAGGCATCCGTAAATGTTAAAAAGAATAACTCGAGGATAAGAATTGAAAAGGAAGGGTGACGTAGAATCAGTTTCTCAACTGTCTCTGTCTAGCTTCCCGTTGTTCTTGGATGCTAATATCTCTCTCAATAGCAGCCCATGAACATTCTAATTCAACCCGGTTACTTGTTGTTTGTAAGATGGTATTAAATAGGTTTAATGCAATACTGGTTTGATCTTGAAGGTTAGGTTCAATGTTGGGTTGTCTACTATTTGGAACAGTCATGGAGGATAAGATTTTATTTAATTGTGAAAGAATTTAATCAAATGTCACTTCAAACTTTTAAGAGATGAGAATAGGAAAAACAATTTTTGAATTCAAAATACTAACATAAATACATTTGAGGTCGTTTCCTGGATTGGCAACAATTTGAGAATTATAAAATACCAAAGAAGTACTACAGAAAAATATGAGGCTTTAATCAAGAAAGAATCTCATATTATGATAGGTAACAAAGAAGGAAAACGAGATTTCTAATGAAAAGTTAAGTATTAAGGTTCAAATGATTCACAGGTCTTAAAATCATTGATAGCAATTTCAGAGGAAAAGCTGTAAATAATTTGATATCCAAATCAATCTGAACTATATAAAAGATGTTTGCAGATAACTTCAAATTGACTATTCATTAAAAAAACATTTAACGAAAAACATAATAAAGTATAGTAAACAGGGTTGAAGAGCACATAGCTACAAATTGGCAGGATTCAGAATCTCGTCTATATCATATATTATGATGGATTGGAAAAATGTTAATACAATCGGCTCTCTCCAAAAAATCAAAATCCCTTTCTCAGTCTTTAGAAAATATATTTATACATCTTCATCAAAACATTTCTTGTTGGTGACTAACCAAATTCCTAAGATTACAGTTACATTTATGAATGATGTCAACCATTTACATTTCCTTTATAATTTCTAATGATAAAAACATTCAAAAAAATGTTTTTACGTTTGTGTTGATGAACTTCCTTTCTCTGCCTCAAGACAGTGAACACACTTTCCCAAAAATTTCACAAAAACTCTGGGAGCATTTGGTATCTCTTTTGCTTCAAACATGAAGAATCTTTTCTGTAATTCAGGCAAACGATCTTCTATCATCTTCCCTATGAACTTAATAGTTTGCAACTTTAGGTTCGGTGTCACCATCCATTTGTCGATTTCTGTGATATTGATTAATTTAATTTTTGAGATCTCTATATTCATTTCCTCCAGCTCTTCTTTGAACCTTAGCTGGTGCTTGGCAATATTAATCTCACCTAATAATCCAGGACAGTCATTTTTTTCGATATTCAATGAAGTCCTTTCTAAGAGATCAAAAATTCCCTGGCAATCATCATTGACATCTCTGGTTATTCTTTTATATTCGGCCATGTCTGCTTCCCACACTTTAAGTATTACGTCTCCTTTAACCTGTTCTGAAATGGATAATTTTTTAATCCTTCCGACTTCTTCCTTAGTTGAGAGGGCTGCTGCCTTTTGGAAAGTCGTTCTTGCAGCTTTCGCTTGCCTTTCCTTCTGGAAAACATTCTCCAAGGATTTATTTGTTTCTTGAAAGTAATTCTAGACTACTTCCAGATTCAAAAACACTTTCTTTTGTTCTTCTTCTATTTTCAAATGTATTCCTAATGCTTGTGTCCTGAAAATTTCAAGTTCTATTACTTGATTAGTAATAGAACTAATTTTATCTTGTAACTGTTTATTTTCTTCTCCCTGCTTTTGGACCTGTGCCTGTGTGACCTGTATTATCTGTTTTGCCTCTTCTAAGTCTATTTTCATTTTCTGAATTTCTTGAATATCTTTTAGTCTAGCTTGTTCTAGACCCTTTTGTATTCCCCAACTGATATTTCTCTCAGTTTCTTTCAATTTGTCCTGTAGCTGAATTATTGTTTGGTCTTTTTGTTCGAGCATGGTTGTTAAACTGCCAACAAAATATATATTTTCTGATGCTATAGCACCCATCATACCTGCTAACTCCATAGCAAATTCTCCATCTTTAAGCTTCTTTCCATCTATAATGACCCTATGTTTTTTAATCATCCCCTCTCCTCTTGGATGGATTTCCTGTTTCAAGATTGCTCTTCTCTTTTTACTGAAAAAATAATCTGAAGGAGGGATTTCATCCCTTGAAATTGTCTCTAGATCACTGACATACAGAGCTCCTTCGTGGGGGGTTCCATAAGTTGACTGCAATGGGGTTAAGGAAGTGATGGGACTACCGAGCTCTGTTGATGTTTTTCCTCCTGTCTTTTTTGGAACATTCTTAGGGATTTCTGGGGTTTTTTCCAGCTCTTTTCCCTTCTCTGTCTCTAATTATTTTGTCTGGGAACCCTCTGTGTCTTGGGAAGGTATCTCAGTATCCTTCATCTTGCCTTTGGTATTTTCTTTGTCCTGTGTATTTGTTTCAAACCCTGGGGGTGGCCCTTCCTGTTCTGGAGGTGGGGACGAAACTTCACCCTGCAAACTCTTGGGTAGGCAACTTTCCCTATGACTCTGGAATGACGTGAATCCGGTCTGCGAGTTAGGTGCCATGGCCTGTACTCTGTTCAATACTTCTTCATAGGATTTAACATCTTTGAATACATCATCATAGATAGATGTTTCATGTTCATAAGCCTTTAGATTACAATGTATAAAATGCCAACTTATTACTTGGTAGGGGTCATACTTTCTCTGCTCAATATCTACTAATTTCACTTCTTGTAATGATTCATCCTCTACCTTACAATGGCCTAGATTTAATAAAGAAAATTTCCCAATATGAACAGGGAAAGTTGGCCATGACTTCTTCTGAGCTGCTTTTAGTTCTAATCCAACACTGCCCTTTACTATCTGATGGGCTACCTCCCTGCACACCAATCTATCCGGTAGGAATTTAGGGAGTGCATGAGGGGGAATGGAACAACCGTAAACCCTAATGTAGGAAAAAATCTCCTCAATAAACCAGTCGACAATTGCTTTAAAATTTTCTATGATTGCATCAGAAATGCGAGGGGGTTCGCATCCAAAAAATATTTTATGCATCGGAATTATAATAAAATGACAAACCTCATAAAATGCATCCTTAGCATTTTCTTCCCAAAGAGCTGAGTGATATTTATGAATGGGTTCTGGACAGAAAATGTTTCAACTCCAATTCATTAAAGGAAAAGGAGTCACATAACAGATTGCATCCATAATGTATGTTGACATGTAAAAGGCTGTTGGTTGTCCCTTTGATTTTGCTGCTTTGTAGTTTAAGATTTCCTGTGTTAGGTTATCTGACAAAATCTTATGCCAGTTAAAAGCATTCCCTTCTGAAGCTTCTTCTAAAAAGGGCACCCAATCTGCATGAAAATGGTAGGGATCTTTTCTCCCAAAAAGTCTACATAACATAATAGCTACATATACCATGTATTCATTCAAGGATGTTGTAGCATAAATCCCATGGGTATCATCTCTAAACTTTGTTGGACACCTCGTCCATTCTCTAATCATATCAGGATATGTCCGGTCTGCCTCAATGTATTCTTTCCTATGAAACTCTGCTAAAAATTCGGCATTAAAAGTATGTTTAGGATTTGGTGAGAGTTTATACATTACTTGTATGTGTTCTTGCCTGAATGAGTCAACGATAACTCCTTTATCGTTTAAGATGCTCCCCATTGAGATATCGACCTTTTCCAGGGCCCAGCTGATCATATCATTATATGCCATGAGCCGCAGGCGCGCAATGATCTGATGAAGCTCTGACTCAGCTATGTCCCGACGATGATTCTCAGAATCAGGATGAGCATTCTTGAGTTCATATTCCATCAATTCGGAGATTTGAGTCCAAGATTTAATGGAGTCTATAGCGTGTGGTGTGTTGACGGAGATGATATCTCCTTCCTGTGTGTCTTCATTCTTCTTCGGTGCCTTTTTCGGTGCCATGACTTTGCGTTTAATTGAAAACCTATCACAGAAAATGGATGAACGAGCTCAGCTAAAAATGAAAACACAGAGATTTGGATGTTCACTTTGAATACATTTAAAAGTGACGAGATTGACACAGCTTTCAAGAATTTAAGGCATTTAATGCGAAAGATATATTTTTGAGATATGCATTTAATGCCCATATTTAGGCGCCTTCAGGTTTTTAAAGAAAATTCGAGACACTTTACTTAATCGGAAAACGAAACATGAATGAACACTTAAAAGGAATGATTATCATTAATCTTGTTTTGGAAAAAAGGTTAATTAGTGCTATTCATAGATTAAAGCTAAAAACTTTGTTTTTCGGGATTTCAGAAATCATGATGTCGAGAAGTATGTCGTCGATGAAATCCAATTTTCGAAATTGCGAAATCGCAAAATCGTGATGTGTTAATTAAGACTTAAAACGTTTTTAGTGAATTAATTAATTGAGATTAAACGTTTTTGGGATTTCGGGGATCATGATGTCGAGAAGTATGTTATCGATGAAATCCGATCTCTGAAATCGCGAAATCGTGACTTTTTTTTTTTTTAAAGACAGGACTTAAACTCATCTTAATTAACTAACTAATCATGATTAAGGCCAAAACATAATTAGTTTGATTTAACACGAACTATGGATCGGGGTTTCGTGATTCAGGATTTCGGGAATCATGATGACAGGAGATGTGGTCTCACTGAACCGCGAATCCCGAAAGTGCGACATGATTATCTTAACCCTTAATCTTTCATATTAGAGAATTAATTAATCCATGTTTTAACTAAGACTTCAACGTTTCGGGAAATCGAGGATCAGGATTTTGCGATTCGATTTGCATCGAAAAAATTTGTTTGTAGCAAACCTCGAATCCCGAAAATTCTTTAAGCTTGACCTTAAATCCGTTAGTTTTATAACTTACAATAATTTAAAAAATTTCAAAGAAAAGGCGTCGGGATTCTTATAATTCTTTTAACCTTTTTTTGCCTTTTATTATCCAAATAATTAAATTCTTTGAAAAAGGTGCCATGTGTTTGGGCTTGATAACGAAACTCGTGTTTTGTGAAAAGCCGAAAACTGAAAAAGGAAAATTTAGGCCTTAGGGATAAAAAAAATTAAGAACTTTTTCAACATAGGCTCCAACTGGGGACCTCGTCTCCTTGTGGGACGAGGAGAACATGTAGACTTAGTGCCTTATTTGGGTTAATGGTGTCAAGGGTTTATCACTGTCGAAGCTGCTAAGGGAAAGGAAAAAGAGGAAAAAAGAGATTTCATTTTAACTTCTGAAAATCTTTTCAAAGTTCTTATTTGTTTTAAACTCAGTTGTAGTCTTCTTCATAATATTCTCCTTCTCGTCTGAAATTAAGTTAGTATTAAGATGATTAAAACAATCTTAGGAAACTCAACAGATTTGTGACTTTCGGCTTGCATCAATCGAAACAAAACTTATATTTTTAAATGGGGAGCTCTATCTAGACTTGGGATGAAGATTCGGTTTCGAAAAAAAAAAAACTGGTAACTAGAGTAGAGTGGTAGATAAGTATGACAACCTTACAGATACCTCAGATATTGCTTCACTACCACCGGGCCTGTTCAGTACCCCGGTGACGTTATCTATCCCTTTTTTACTGAATTTCCTTTCATCGCTTCGAGTGCTAATTATATATTTACAGTCAGATATTGCTTCACTATCAGCGGGCCTATTCAGTACCCCGGTGAAGTTATCTGTTTCTTTATATTAGACGAGGGCAATCATTTAAATAAATTTCCTTTCATCATCTTTGGGACTAGATGGGGGCAATCAAATATGAATTTCCTTTCACCATCTGTCTTATATTTAGCTTATGAATATGAAGTGGGGGCAATCAGTGATACTTAATATACCAAGCGTGGTATCTGTGTAAAAATTTACAATAGAGGTTTGTCAACCTATTTTGATTACTCTAGACCAACCTTTTCTCAACTTTCAAAACACCTTAGTCTGCAGAGAAAAAGGGGAAGATTAATTTCAGGGGTTTTCTTTTGAGCAAGCTTAAATCCTCAGACAAACTGTTAATAAACCTAGGAGAGTCAGAATCATCCTAAGCATAACCACGTTTAGTCGGAGAAAAAGAAATATGAGGACTGGTCTTACTAATTTAGAACTATTTTTCGATTTCAAAAGTTAAGACATAATCTCTCCTACCTCTATGGGAAACCCGAAAAATCAAAAGACAAAACTGAGGGTATAAAAAGGAGACGTCAAATGATCTGTAAGTCATGAAACAAAGGTTATAAATTAAACCTATCCTTTTGGACTCTTCTCTTAAAGATTTTTTACTTCGATTACCTCTAGTCTTGTTCTAAGTGAAACCCTTAAGGATTAAGTATTGAAAACACTTTTTATTTACCTATTAGCTTACGGGATAAGCAACGCATTTTTTGAAATTTTTTTTTTTATTTTTTTTTATTATAAAATGGACTTTGCTATTTATCACCTATTTTTAGCAATTTTATCTTCTGCGTTCAGGCTGTTTGTTAGAATCCTGTAAAAGAACCATATAAAAAAAAATCAGTTTTTTTTTTTTAATATAAAAAACTTAACTAATTTTATTTTATTTTTATTTATTTACAACATGAAAATAGACTTTCTAAAGAAAATTATGAAATAAAAAACAAAACGGTATATATAGTGGAAATTCTGGAAATCAATTATTCCATATAATGTTTTAAAAAACGCCCATTGACAGGGGCATTCAAGATTTTACCATCCAAATTTTCAAGCAGAAATTAATTTTTTCCTTCAGGAGATGCTACCTTAAATGGTCCGTACCAAATGTGATCAAATTTACCATTTTTTCCTGAATCCTCCTTCCAAGCGTCCCATCTCAAAACCAAATCCCCGGGGAGAAATTTTATGTCTTTGGCTTTACGATCGAATAACACCTTCATATCATCCTGGTACCTCTACAACCTTTCATCCACTACCGCCCTGTGCTGCTGAACTTCAATCAGCTGGTTTATCCTTCTTGTGAGAGGATTTGGTTCTTCCTTCTCATCTTGCCATAGTTTCATTACAGGAAGTGCTAGGTTTATAGGCAACACTACATCTGTTCCATATACCATTTTGAAGGGAGAAGTACCGATAGACTTTTTTGTGCCTATCCAATTTGCCCATAGAGCGTATTTCAAATGCAAATGCCAAGACTTTTTATTTTCGTTTAACACTTTCTTGATTATACTGATTAATCTCTTGTTTGAAGATTCTGCCAGACCATTTCCCTAAGGATAGTATGTTGTGGAATGACCCAGCACAATATTATATTTTTGGCAAAAGATGACTATAGCCATAGACTTGAAAGCCGACGCATTGTCTGTGACTATCTTTCTAGGAAAGCCGAACCTAGACAAAATATTTTCTTCTAAGAAATCTATAACCACTGAATCAGTAGCCTTTCTTGTTGGGATAGCTTCCACCCATTTGGTGAAGTAGTATGTAGAGGTCAGGATCCATATGTGTTGAGCACTAGAATGAAGATTAATTTCACCTATGAAATCTAGTCCCCGTTGCTGAAAAGGAGATTCTATCTTGACTGGGACCAATGGCATCGCTGGGAATTTATGTTTTTCTACAAAAAATTGGCAAGGGCTGCAAGCTCGTACCTTAGCATTGACATCTGGGAAAAGTTTGGGCTAATAATAACTAGCCCTCATGCTTTTATATGCCGTAGCTCTCCAGGAGTGGTGTCCTCCACATACTCCTTCGTGAAATTGACTTATAATTTTTTTTGTTTCCGACTCGACCAGACAGACCAAGAGGAAGCCAAGCAGGTCTTTCCAATATAATCATTTTTCGGAAATACAGTATTTGATTGCATGCAGCTTTAGCATTCTAGCTTTGGATGGAGACAAGTCATTTGGACATTTCAATGTCAGTAAGTATGATACTATGTCCTTGTACCAATTTGATGACACAAATTTCTCTTTGATTCGGTTTTCAGTTATTTGGTCCTCAAGTTCATTCACGTCTACCCACTCTTCCTCCTCCTGAGAGTTGTTTATCCCAAGAGCTCTGAAATTGGATTCAGCTAAAATTTTAGCTAAGCCTTGCTCCTTTACTAATTTTGTCAGTTTAACCTCCAAGTCGAACTCTTGAATTTTAGCAAGCCATCTCCCTCTTTTGCCATCATTGTATGCTTGAACCAAAATATCTTTTACAGAGCTAGTGGGTACATACGCAATCACCTTAGAATGTAAAACATAAGTTATGAAAGCTTTTAACGCTTTTACCATAGCATATGCTTGTTTTTCCATTACATTATATATGAGTTCGGCATCTCAGAGACTTTTACTAAAGAAGGCTATCGGTTGCTCGAAACCTTCTTCGTTCTTCTGAGGGAGTATGGCGGCGAGTGTGTGTTCAGAGGCAAATGAAAAAATAAGAAAATCCTTTAGATAATCGGGGCTCGCTAGTACTGGTGCCTCACTTATAACCTTCTTAATATGGGCAAAGGATGCTTTAGCTTCTGCTGTCCATTTCACTTCGTTGTTTTTCTTGAGCATATCTGTAATCAATTTCATGATTTCAGCAAAGTTAGGAATAAATCTTCTCAAAAAATTTATTTTTCCTAAGAATGACTTAATTTCTTTCACATTCCTAGGAATAGCTATTGTATCTATAGCTTCAACTCTTTTAGGGTCAATTCTAATTCCATCTTGAGATACGATGTGACCCAACAACTTGCCTTCTTGCATAGCGAAATGAGACTTCTTAGGATTTAAGGATAGACCAAACCTGCGACATTTCTCAAATGTCTGTTTGAGATGAATCAGATGATATTCATCCAATTTAGAAAAAACAGTAAGGTCATCCAAATAGATAACTACAAATTTGGCTCGTTCGCCAACGAAAGCAATATCCATTGCATGTTGAAAAGTAGCACCTGCATTCATCAATCCAAATGACATTTTATCGTACATAAATGTGCCCCAAGGAGTGGTAAAGATGATTTTTTCTTTATCATGATCACTGACGACAATTTGATTGTAACCTGAAAATCCGTCAATCATTGACATCCTATTAGCTCCTACTACTTTTTCTAGAACATGGTCCATTTTAGGTAGGGGATAATTATCTTTGAGAGAGGATTTATTAAGATTTTTGAAATCGACACATAGTCTAATTTCCCCGTTTTCCTTCCTAACCGGGACCAGATTGGCTACCCAATCAGAATATCTTAGTGGTACAATTATCTTAGCATCAAGGAGTTTTTTGACTTCTCGTTCGATAACAGGTAGTAAAATGGGGTTGATTTGTCAGAGCTTTTGTTTAAAGGGTTTGACACTAGGTTTTAGTGGTATATTATGTTCGATCAAAGAAGTGTCATATGTTTCCAGTTCTTCATACAACCATGTGAAAACGTCTTTGTATTTTCTTATCAACTCCGTGTATTTATTTTTATTTTCTATAGATAAATATTTGGATAGTTTTACCATTCAGAGGTTTTCATTAGTTCCTATGTTACAATCCTCAACCTCCTCTGGTTGGGGCTGCAGGGTGGTTTTTGAAGGGATATCATCTTGATTGAATAATCTTTCCAAGGGAATTAGACCCTTGGGAATTTGGTTGTTCTTGAGAACGAGCATTCGGTGATTTGTGATTTTATCATGAAACTCTTTAGAATCCTCCCCCTCCTGCATGATCCAAATGGGATCATTTTGATTTTCCTGATCAGTATGCATTTCTGCAGATTCATCTAATGATTCTAGAAACTTTCAAAGCTTCTCATCGTCCTCAAAGACCTGCCAATGCTGTATGTTATTCGGTATCGAAGGGTGATGTCTCATTTGTATGTGATACTTTAATTTAAAAGAAGTTGGGGGTGTGAAAGTTGATGCTGCTTTGGCTAAAGCATCAGCCTGTTGATTTTCAGACCTTGGGACGAAATGAAAATTCACAGAGGAGAAAAATTTTTCGATTAAATCCTAGACACAATTCCTATAGGACCGCAATCTAGGATGCTTAGCCTGGTACTGTCGATTCACCTTTTTTATAATTAACTCGGCATCACCAAAGATTTCAAGTTTCTTTATTTTCATCCTCTTAACAGCTTCTAATCCTAGCACTAAAGCTTCATACTCGCATACATTGTTTGTACAATCCACATTCCACTGAAGCCTATATGAAAAGGGGATTACGAATTGATCATCAGGAGCCACAAGGAGTGTTCCTGCTCCAACTCCAAGGAAAGACAAGGCACCGTCAAAATACATTTTCCATACACCAGTGTTATATACATTTTTTTTTATTTCTTCTTTTTCAGTTTTTTCTTCTATGCAATTTTCGTCTATATCTACTTCAAAATCGTCATCAATAGATAATATACAATTTCCTAAGTCTTGGTCAAAAATATAAACTGGATGATTATTTGGGTTGTGTGGATCACCTATCGTAAATGCCAACCTAGTCTCTCTGTAAAGACGTGTGTATTGTCCTCCGAAAACTGGAATTGTAGCGTATGTCATATCCAGTTGGAGAGATCCTCCAAGCTTGGCACCCCATGACCTAGAGAATAGCATACCATACTTTGGAGGGATGTCAGCGACCACTACATCCATAAGAATGCTTTTAGCAGTTATTTGAGCCAAACCTACCACTAGGTCTTTAATCATACCTATGCATTTGACTTTCCTCGAATCAAAAGAACATAAGTCACCATAGGGCCTTGTGATTTCAAGACCAAGTTTTTCCATAATTGCCTTTGGCATCACATTGTGGGAAGCTTCTAAATCTAGCATACAGTTATGGAGAAGGTGGTTAAACAAGGTTAACGTGATATAAAAGGGGGCTACATTGTTTCTCGCACCTTCGAAGTGTGGACCAAAGACTATGTTTGGCTTGTCATCTTCTAAGTTGATGACATCAGCCTGGATTTCATCTTCGGAAAAGTTAATCATCTTGGCGATTGTTTTCTGTATATGGGATTTTTAGCTAATTCAACAAGGGGAATAGGAATTTTGATTTTATTTATTTCGTTTTCCAAATTAAAATTTCCTAGGGCCTTGTCATTTTCTATATTCGAGGCCTCCATTCCTTTCTTTTCATATTTTCTTTGTGATGTGGACTTGTTTTCATTTACAGGAGCTTGTGTCTTCACAGGGAGTGTTTCTACTGGCTCTAACTAGACAGGTTGTGTATCAGTTGTGTTTTTTTTCACAGGTTGTTTATCAACAACTTTTGGAGTTGCCTCATCGGTTTCACTTCTTGGCAAAATATTTTTTGTCGAAACAGTTGGGAGACTTTTGTTCCTTGGTCTTAAATTATATTTTCCCTGTATTTCGGATATAATATCATCTGCGATATCTTGATAGGTGAAATCTTTAGACATATTATTGCTAACATTGTCTTCCGATGTAATTTCTTTATTTAAGGATATTTCGTAATCTTGTCTCGATAAATAAGGTGATTTATTATCGTCGCCAAGATTATTAATATCTTCATCGATCTCTTCAAAATCTCCTAGATCTTCCTCTCCAATGTTTTCACTTTTGAAGGGTGTTGGAATTTTTTGGTCTTCATTTTTAATTATTTTCTGTGGGACCTAAGGATCAGGATTCCTTCTAAAATCTTTCCTGGGGAAATTATCTCTTTTCCATTTCTCTAGTTCCATTTTTGAGATCTTGTTTGAAAGTTCTCTAATTACCCTAGCCATCTCGTCTATTCTATCTCCCGAGGATTTCCCCAATCCTGAAGGTCCACCTTCTTCTTTCAATTTCCTATTTTCTTTGTTTCTAGTTTTTGTTTTTGCTTTTAATTTCCCTGATGCCGTCATGTTTAATTCAATATCAAGTGCATCATCCTGCATTTTTGTGACATCTTTTGATCTCATTTCTCTCAACAATAAGGTGAAGTCGGGATCAAAAGTGCCAACAAAAGTCACCTTTGATGTGGGTTGTGAAGGTTTAACCTCAACCGGGATTTTATTATACAACTTGTCGAACCTTTGTGTGAATTCTAGAACTAATTCAGAGTTTTTCTTTCTAAGGGCTCCAAATTCAGTCAAGTAGTAGAGGTGGTCCTTCCTCTCTCCCCATTGTCTAATAAAAGTGATTTCAAGTTCTTCATAAGATCTTAAAGATCCAGCTGCTAAGGATCGGAACCAGGTCCTCACCTATCCTTCGAAAGTCTGAACGAGGAGTCTAGAATAGACATCTTCGTGTTCTATTCCAAGGATGTCAGCAAATTGGTCGAAAAAGTTTATATGTTCTTGGGCAGTCAGATCCCCTTCCCCTGTAAATTTTGAAAGACTTTTCATATAATTTTCGGGGAGATCATGTAGAGGAACGGGAAGGACAAGGGGATCATATCTAACAGCTACTTTAGCGAATATTCTAGGAAGCGGTACTTGACCACGTGTTGGTCCTCCAGGAGCACCACCTCCAGCTCCAACACCTCCTTGTGCAGCCATGGTTAGATTTGAGGATGAAGCTCAGAATGTGTGAGGAGAAGATTCTTGGAAATCTGGGGAGGAAATCTTAGGAAATGAGAACATATCGTATGAGAGGGGGAGTGAAAGAGATATTTCAAGAGTTTCTGAAATGTTTAACTGTGTAAAGTCAGGCTGACATATAGTATGTGTGGGTAAAAAGACTTGTCTAAGTGATTTTCGTGATTTTAAAATCTTTTCCGGATCGGAGACTGGCGAGGTTTGCTTGCTGTCCAGATTTTTTCTGGTGTTCTTTTGGCTAATAGCCAGTTTATTTATCGTGGAGTCACCAAGTGAAAAATATTAGTAGCCTTAGAAGGTTTTCTATCCTTGTTCACTATCAAAGACAAAAAATGTCAATGTCGTTCTTCCCAGGGAAAAGATTCGTTTCTTTGTTCCCCGGCAGCGGCGCCAAAAGGATGTTGTTCCTGAGTTTATACTTTAAGGTTGTAAAGTATACCGTCAAGGCATTCGTAAATGTTAAAAAGAATAACTTGAGGATAAGAATTGAAAAGGAAGGGTGACGTAGAATCAGTTTCTCAACTGTCTCTGTCTAGCTTCCCGCTGTTCTTGGATGCTAATATCTCTCTCAATAGCAGCCCATGAACATTCTAATTCGACCCAGTTAGTTGTTGTTTGTAGGATGGTATTAAATAGGTTTAATGCAATATTGGTTTGATCTTGAAGGCCAGGTTCAATGTTGGGTTGTCCGCTATTTGGAACAGTCATGGAGGATAAGATTTTATTTAATTGTGAAAGAATTTAATCAAATGTCACTTCAAACTTTTAAGATATGAGAATAGGAAAAACAATTTTGGAATTAAAAATACTAACATAAATACATTCGAGGTCGTTTCCTGGATTGGCAACAATTTGAGAATTATAAAATAACAAAGAAGTACTACAGAAAAATATGAGGCTTTAATCAAGAAAGAATCTCATATTATGACAGGTAACAAAGAAGGAAAACGAGATTTCTAATGAAAAGTTAAGTATTAAGGTTCAAATGATTCACAGGTCTTAAAATCACTGATAACAATTTCAGAGGAAAAGCTGTAAATAATTTGATATCCAAATCAATCTGAACTATATAAAATATGTTTGCAGATAACTTCAAATTGATTATTCATTACAAAAACATTTAACGAAAAACATAATAAAGTAAAGTAAACAAGGTTGAAGAACACATAGCTACAAATTGGCTGGATTCAGAATCTCATCTGTATTATATATTATGATGGATTGGAAAATTGTTAATACAATCGGCTCTCTCCAAAAAATCAAAAGCCCTTTCTCAGTCTTTAGAAAATATATTTATACATCTTCATCAAAAAAATTCTCGTTGGTGACTAACCAACTTCCTAAGATTACGGTTACATTTATGAATGATGTCAACCGTTTACATTTCCTTTCTAATTTCTAATGATAAAAACATTCAAAAAAATGTTTTTATGTTTGTGTTGATGAACTTCCTTTCTCTACCTCAAGACAGTGAACACACTTTGCCAAAAATTTCACAAAAACTCTGGGAGCATTTGGTATCTCTTTTGTTTCAAACATGAAGAATCTTTTATGTAATTCAGGCAAATGATCTTCTCTCATCTTCCCTGTGAACTTAATAGTTTTCAACTTTAGGTTCGGTGTCACCATCCATTTGTCGATTTCTGTGATATTGATTAATTTAATTTTTGAGATCTCTATCTTCATTTCCTCCAGTGCTTCTTTGAACCTTAGTTGGTGCTTGGCAATATTAATCTCACCTAATAATCTGGGACAGTCATTTTTTCCGATATTCAATGAAGTCCTTTCTAAGAGATCAAAAATTCCTTGGCAATCATCATTGACATCTCTGGTTATTCTTTTATATTCAGCTAGGTCTGCTTCCCACACTTTAAGTATTACATCTCCTTTAACCTATTCTAAAATGGATAATTTATGAATCCTTTCGACTTATTCCTTTGTTGAAAGGGATACTGCCTTTTGGAAAGTCGTTCTTGCAGCTTTCGCTTCCCTTTCCTTCTGCAAAACATTCTCCAAGTATTTATTTGTTTCTTGAAAGTAATTCTGGACTACTTCCAGATTCAAAAACACTTTCTGTTGTTCTTCTTCTATTTTCAAATGTATTCCCAATGCTTGTGTCCTGAAAATTTCAAGTTCTATTACTTGATTAGTAATAGAACTAATTTTATCTTGTAACTGTTTATTTTCTTCTCCCTTCTTTTGGACCTGTGCTTGTGTGACCTGTATTATCTGTTTTGCCTCTTCTAACTCTATTTTCATTTTCTGAATTTCTTGAATATCTTTTAGTCTAGCTTGTTCTAGACCCTTTTGTATTCCCCAACTGATATTTCTCTCAGTTTATTTCAATTTGTCTTGTAGCTGAATTATTGTTTGGTCTTTTTGTTCGAGCATGGTTGTTAAACTGTCAACAAAATATATATTTTCCGATGCTATAGCACCCATTGTACCTGCTAACTCTGTAGAAAATTCTCCATCTTTAAGCTTCTTTCCATCTATAATGACGCTATGGTTTTTACTCATCCCCTTTCCTCTTGGATGGATTTCCTGTTTCAAGATTGCTCTTCTCTTTTTACTGAAAAAGTAATCTGAAGGAGGGATTTCAACCCTTGAAATTGGCTCTAGATCACTGACATACAGAGCTCCTTTTTGTGGGGTTCCATAAGTTGACTGTAGTGGGGTTAAGGAAGTGATGGGACTACCGAGCTCTGCTGATGTTGTTCCTCCTGTCTTTTCTGGAACATCCTTAGGGATTTCTGGGGTTGTTTCCATCTCTTTTCCCTTCTCTGTCTCTGATTCTTTTGTCTGGGAACCCTTTGTGTCTTGGGAAGGTATCTCAGTGTCCTTCATCTTGTCTTTGGTATTTGTTTTGTCCTATGTATTTGTTTCAAACCTTGGGGTTGGCCCTTCCTATTTTGGAGGTGGGGATGAAACTTCACCCTGCAAACTCTTGGGTAGGTAACTTCACCTATGATTCTGGAATGACGCGAATCCAGTCTGCGAGTCAGATGGCATGGCCTGTACTCTGTTCAGTACTTCTTCATAGGAATTAACATCTTTGAATACATCACCATAGATAGATGTTTCATGTTCATAAGCCTTTAGATTACAATGTATAAAATGCCTACTTATTACTTGGTAGGGGTCATACTTTCTGTGCTCAATATCTACTAATTTTACTTCTTCTAATGATTCAGCCTCTACCTTAGAATGGCCTAGATTTAATAAAGAAAATTTCCCAATATGAACAGGGAAAGTTGGCCATGACTTCTTCTGAGCTGCTTTTAGTTCTAATCCAACACCACCCTTTACTATCTGATGGGCTACCTCCCTGCACACCAATCTATCTGGTAGGAATTTAGGGAGTGCATGAGGGGGAATGGAACAACCGTAAACCCTAATGTAGTAAACATTCTCCTCAATAAACCAGTCGGGAATTGCTTTAAGATTTTTTGTGATTGCATTAGAAATGCGAGGGGTTTCGCATCCAAAAAATATTTTATGCATCGGAATTATAATAAAATGACAAACCTCATAAAATGCATCCTTATCATTTTCTTCCCAAAGGGCCGAGTGATATTTATGAATGGGTTCTGGACAGGAAATGTTCCAACTCCATTTCATTAAAGTAAAATGAGTCACATAACAGATTGCATCCATAATGTATGCTGACATGTAAAAGGCTGTTGGTTGTCCCTTTGATTTTGTTGCTTTGTAGTTTAAGATTTCCTGTGTTAGGTTATCTGACAAAATCTTATGCCAATTAAAAGCATTCCCTTCTAAAGTTTCTTCTAAAAAGGGCACCCAATCTGCATGAAAATGGCAGGGATCTTTTCTCCCGAAAAGTCTACATAACATAATCGCTACATATACCATGTATTCATTCAAGGATGTTGTAGCATAAATCCCATGTGTATTAGCTCTAAACTTTGTTGGACACCTTGTCCATTTTCTAATCATATCAGGATATGTCCGGTCTGCCTCAATGCATTCTTTCCTCTGAAACTCTGCTAAAAATTTGGCATTAAAAGTATGTTTAGTATTTGGCGAGAGTTTATACATTACTTGTATGTGTTCTGGCCTGAATGAGCCGACGATAACTCCTTGATCGTTTAAGATGATCCTCTACATGATATCGACCTTTTCCAGGGCCCAGCTGATCATATCATTGTATGCCACGAGCCACGGGCGCACAACGATCTTATGAAGCTCTGACTCAGCTATGTCCCGATAATGATTCTGAGAATCAGGATGAGCATTCTTGAGTTCATATTCCAGCAATTCGGAGATTTGAGTCCAAGATTTAGTGGATTCTATAGCATGTGGTGTGGTGTCAGAGATGATGTCTCCTTCCTGTGCGTCTTCATTCTTCTTCGGTGCCTTTTTCGGTGCCATGACTTTGTGTTTAATTGAAAACCTGTCACAGAAAATGGATGAACGAGCTTAGCTAAAAGTGAAAACACAGACATTTGGATGTTCACTTTGAATACATTTAAAAGTGACAAGATTGACACAGCTATCAAGAATTTAAGGCATTTAATGCGGAAGATATATTTCTGAGATACGCATTTAATGTCCGTATTTAGGTGCCTTCGGGTTTTTAAAGAAAATTCAAGACACTTTACTTAATCGGAAAGCGAAACATGAATGAACACTTAAAAAGAATGATTATCATTAATCCTATTTTGGAAAAAAGGTTAATTAGTGCTAATCATAGATTAAAGCTGAAAACTTTGTTTTTCGGGATTTCGAAAATCATGATGTCAAGAAGTATGTCGTCGATGAAATCCGATTTCTAAAATTGTGAAATCACAAAATCGTGACGTGTTAATTAAGACTTAAAACGTTTTTAGCAAATTAATTAATTGAGATTAAACGTTTTCAGGATTTCAGGGATCATGATGTCGAGAAGTATGTTATCGATGAAATCCGATCTCCGAAATCGCGAAATCGCGACGTGTTTTTTTTTAAAAGACAGGACTGAAACTCATCTTAATTAACTAACTAATCACGATTAAGGCCAAAACAGAATTAGTTTGATTTAACACGAACTATGGATCGGGGTTTCGTGATTCGCGATTTCAGGAATCATGATGATAGGAGATGTGGTCTCACTGAACTGCAAATCCCGAAAGTGAGACATGATTATCTTAACCCTTAACCTTTCATATTAGAGAATTAATTAATCCATGTTTTAACTAAGACTTCAACGTTTCGGGAAATCGGGGATCGGGATTTCATGATTCAATTTGCATCGAAAAAATTTGTTTGTAGAAAACCCCGAATCCTGAAAATTCTTTAAGCTTGACCTTAAATCCATTAGTTTTATAACTTATCATAATTTAAAAAAATTCAAAGAAAAGGTGTTGGGATTCTTATAATTCTTTTAACCTTTTTTTGCCTTTTATTATCCAAATAATTAAATTCTTTGAAAAAGGTGCCATGTGTTTGGGATTGATAACGAAACTCGTGTTTTGTGAAAATCCGAAAACTGTTTCAACAAAGGGATTGACCTAATCTCCAGACAGATTAGTGTGCCCTAGCCTAGCGCATCTCCTGGTACTCTCAACAAGCCAAGACGTCAAGTTTGAGTTTGTGGTCAAATCTAGGGTTTGACCAAGTCAAAGAAGCCATGACTTATTCTATGAAGTCAGAGAACAAGTTAGATGAAGCTTCTAACTTCAGAGCATGGAAGACAAGGATTGACCTCATCCTTGCCAAGAATAAAGTGTTGGATATCGTGAAAGGAAAGATCGCGGAACCAGCGTTTGAAGAAGGAAAAGAGAAGGAACCACAAAACGTTGCAGTTATGGAGAAGTTCAAATACGGTGACATCAATGCCATGAGTATCATAGTGGAATCCATAAAAGACTGCTTGATACCCTACATCTCCCAACTTGACTCATCAAAGAAGATGTATGATGCCCTAACAAACCTCTTCTCAATCAGAAACATTGGACAAATAATGAGTCTGAAGAATGAGCTTTGTGACATGAAGATGAAGATGAAGGAAAGGGGGTCTCATCACGAGCCAACATTCTCATTTCTACAAAGATACTAGTGGGTAACACTGTCATCTCTGGCCACCAAGCCAAGGCAGTGTCCTCTGGTCAGACATTGTAGTAAAAAAAGAAATAAAAAGCAATAAAAGAAAGATAAGGCAATAAAAGGGCTTGGAAAAAATGCATCCATGACGGGTACAGCTCGCCTCCTACAAAGGCACCCACAGACAACACCAGCCCTTGGTCTTACTATGACTGGACATCCCTAAAACCATATCACCTCATTAAACATGGCTTGAATAATCTTTTGAGGAAACTTTCCATCTCTTGTGGGTATTAGCCCAATAGGTTTTTTCTGTTGGTTTCCTTAGCTTTGTGTAGTAGATCTGTGTAATGTCTTTGAGCTCTTAGATGACATGATAGGGATTTCATGCATATATCTGATAACTTTAATGATGAGATATGATTTACATTGCTATGATATCTAGGATTGATGAGCCCATGGAGGGCGTAGTCTTTGATGTGCATGACCATACCCAGTGGACAGGTGCCAAAGGATCGGTGCACGTGGGGGGATGATTAGCTCGGACCTCCATGGGGCTGAAGAGCCCATCAGATGGTTGCTGGGATGGCAGAGGTAGGATAGAGTTATGACGAGCCCCTGCATGGAGAAGAAGAAGGACACCCTCATTAGGACGTTGTGGCAAAGACTTGACCTATGGGGATCAGCCCCTTGCAGATCGGATGATGGCCTTGATGGAGAAGACGCCACCCAGGGCAGGCTGGACATTTTCTGGAGCAGATGGCAGTGTGCTGGGCTTGTTTGGCACACATGGAAGGTTGCAAGATCCCCAGAGGGGCCAACGTCTGGCTTGTTGGATGATGATCATGCCCTAAAAGGGCCAACGTCTCCCTCATAAGGGGCTGACGTCTCCATTTTTTAGCTCATTTTGGCATTTTTAGCATTTAATGTGACAAATAATTGAATAATGTTGAGTCAGCCTTGTCGGCTGTTTTTTCATGAACTATTTTGTTAATTAAAGGTCATGAGGATGATATAAATTGAGGACGTTTTACCCTCATTTGGACATAACACAACTTGCTCTCTTGTGAGAGATACTTTCTAGTCTTTTTTCTTGGTTATTTTTGTCTTGTGGAGTTGAGGCGCTACATCTTGGAGGATTATCTTTTGGCATATGGTGCTATTTATCATTGGAAGGTTTACAACTAGGGATTGATTATGCTCTTCATGAATTTGTAAGTACATTTTACATGCAAAACTTCTTTGTTGAATGGTTGTAGGTAGAATTGCTTACTTGCATAGTTACATTGTTATTATTTGCTTAATCACTAAAACCCTAGGGAGCCAACACACAAGTAGGTTGTGGCTTCATGTCCCCATGGTAAAAGCTTATAGCCATTGATTGAAGAAGTTCTAGCCTAGCCATAGCTACACTAGCCTTTCTCCTTTCTTGAGTTAGTTTTAAACATAAATTGAAGAAAGAAGGCATCCTAGGCCTAATTTGTTTTACACCTAGGGTTTGCTTCTAGGGTTTTGAAAAGCCTTGTCCTTGAACAACACTTTTCAGCCATAGATTTGTGTTTATTAGCTAGCCGTTTTTCCAAAAGAGTCTTGAGGAAAGAAGAAGAAGCATCAGGCCTAGCCTTAGCTACACCTGAATAAGCCTTATCTTCTTAGGGTTTTGATTTGGTGGCCCTGCCATAGCAGCACCATCAAACCCTAACCCTCTTGTCCTTAGGTTTAAGTCTCTCCAAGCCATTAGTTTCACTCCATTTTGACTCCATTAAACCAAGGCACTAGTCTAGAAGTATAACCTTGAGCTTGTTTGTGCTTAAACACTCTTTCAAACTCTTTTTTAAATTTGAAACCCTAACTAACCTAGCGTCTAGACTAACCCTAGTTTGCTGATGAATTTTTGCCTTATTTGAAACTTTTTTTAGACTAAAAGTTACGACCAAGTCATCCCTTTATAGCCATAGAGGTGTTAAGTATTTTCATTGGTTGATTTAGCTAAAACGTCCACCTCTTGACTAGCTAACCCTAACCCTAAAACAACCACATTATAGGTGACGTCATACCTGTTAGGCTTGAAACATTTTGACATTTGTCACCTGATTTGATAGACTTTGAGTTATTGATCACATCCATAAGCTTGTTTGACAAAACGTCTTTCTCTTTGTCTTTCAAACTAACTTGATTCTAGGGCTGACGTCACCTTTGCAGCAGCAACACTATTGATGACGTCAAGCCTCTTCTTGACCCTTGTTTAAGTGCAAAACCTTTGTGATTTGGTTGGCAGTGAGGCATAGTTTACTTTCTTAGACTTATTGTGCAAAACGTTCACTTTTTGCCTTCCAAAAAACTAGCATAAATTAGGGCTGACGTCACTCCAATCTGCAATTGTGACGCAGCAACAATATTTATATGTGAGCAGATTTATAACAAATTGCATTGTGATATATTACAAGGATTTGATACTATACATTGAATGCTAAATCTCTTTTGTACTTATTGAAGAAGTGATATAAGTCATTGTTTAGTAATCATTGACTTCGTCAATAATTACATTTTGATCATTGCTCATATATATGTTGAAGATAGTCATCAATATTTGAAGTACTAACCACTGCAGCATATCTTCTAGCTTTGTTTGTCTTGTCTCACAAACAGGTGCCATTCAGTGGAAGATTTTCTCCTTGACTATCTCTATTGGCAGTAATCTGTGAAGGGAAGCTTAATCTTAACCTTTGAAGGCCTTAAACTTTGACCCTTCTCCTTCAGAAAACCAGATTACTAGGGACGTCTCCCTTGGATCAGCCATCCTTAATAGAAAGAGCTCCCCATCGAGGTGATAGTGGGTGGGGAAGTTCTTGTTACGCCATTTTGAAGCCTTGACTCAAGCTACCTAAACCCTTCCTACAAACTGTGCGATAACAATGTGTTCCAAGAAGAACTATATCTATGGAAGAACAACAAAATAAGGATTGCTATCACTATACAAGAAAAGATGAAATATATCAAATAAATCTTGCGGAAGCTATTACAATATAAGCCGAAATAAGAATCAATCTTGAAGAAACCTAGAAGAAAGAAGTCATCAATCAAGAGAAAATTGGAGAAATACTTATGACTCTTTGCAGAAGACAATAAGGATGAGACAAAAATGTGAACTCTCCTAGATGGAGGGAGCCGATTATACATCACCATAAAGAAGAGAATGTATTAATACATGAAGCAAGGATTAGGAGGGAGCTAATCCTACAATCCATTGAAGATGATGAAGTATATATCCATGGTGGCAAACATGAAAAGCAGTGCATGTTCAGTTCGACCTTAGAAGAAGTCTTCTTCGAAGAGAACCCTTAAAGTATCCTTGATTGTCCATTCACATCCATGATCCTATGATGAAAGGAAAAAGTGGAATATTTAGGGCATGGAATCTATAAGAAATTCCATGGACCCAAGAGCTAAAGAAAAACATGAAGAAGAACATGAAGATTCCAAGAAAGAAAGAAAAGCCAGAACAACCAGTCATTGTATCGAGAATCACAAGATTACCAACCTAATATGAACTCACTAAAAGCAATCAAACAGAGGAACTAAAAGTCGTGATGAAGAACAGTGTATAGAAGACTTATGAATGAAAACATTGCAAGATCCAGAACTAGAGGTTCTCCCAGATTGAGGGAGAATACTATGATTGATCATTTCGGTAAACCAGAAATACCTCTACATGAGTCATTATATCATCCATGGGTTGGAGTGTTATATCAAGATGAATGCAAAGACCATTCTCCAGAGCAATTGAACAAAGAACATATGAAGAGAAACCTCAAGACTTTGAGGCATACCAGAAAGAGACCCTTGTATACATATGGAAGTAGATAACTTGGTGGAGAACCTCCAATGCACAACAGAAGCATGGTGAAGATTCTCTATAACAAAGATATTGTATCAAGATGATTACTCAGTAGATCAGATCTCATGATGACAGAAGAAGTTCCAAATGGATATGTTCCAGTTTTCCAACAATGATATACTCTATTGATCAGAGCTACATGAAGCTTTCAGAGAAAACCAGTGTTCCAGAACGAAGTACATTTGAAATCAAGCATTACATTATTCGTGATGAAGTCTAGAAAGGATAAAGTGATTCTCCAATACATATATGCAAAAATGAGTAGATAAACATACATCTTGGTAAAGCTTCTATCCAAGATGAAAGAGTTTGCATACTCAAGCTGGATCTCATGGAGACGACTTCCTATTGAAAAAGGAAGAGATGGCTCCCAGGTTGGGAGGGAGCACTGATATGTATTGATTTATGGACATTCATTTTTCAGTTTGAAAAATGATCCAGGATGAGGAGTTTCCTTTTCAATTCAGAAAGTGGATTGAGATTTCTAATGGACAATGATTTCCCATTGTGGTTAACATGGGAAATGGTCCATATTACTGATGTATCATAAACAACGACTTCGGATTGTGGTTAACATGGGGAGTGGTCTAGGGCAGTCTCTCTTCTTGAGGGTTACTCAAGAAGACTGGCCCACCTCACCATACGATGATTTCTCATTGTGGTTAACATGAGGAATGGTCCATTTTGGAGGTTGATACAAGACAGTCTTTTCCAAGGTGAACTTTGATTAGTGTAGGAGGAATGGCCTAGGGTGGGGATTGGTCCAGGCTCAACAATCAGGGATAGGCATTCCTTATGGTTTATACATTCTTTGCAGGGTGCACTTTGATTAGTGTAGGAAGAATGGCCCAGGGTGGGGAATGGTTCAGGTTCAGAAGACATGACAATTATTCTTTCTTTCTTGAGAAGAATAGTCCAGATATATCATTGTTCTACTCCGAGGGAAGATATTCTTTCAGATCTCACAGATGTGAGTGAAAGATTGGCCCAAATGATTTAGTTTATATCATAACATTGTTTCTGTGTATGTTGATATCAGATGATTGTTATGAATACTGTATGACAGTAGATGTATAATACTGTGGTGGATGTGTTCCACTATTCGTGACTATACGTTGCTAATCAAGTAATTGTGTGTTACTTGGTGTGGTAGTGTACTGCTGGATTGTAGTTATGTACTACTATGGATAGACACAGTTGTGTTCTATTTTGTTTCGATTTCCTTGAAGACTATCATCAGTATTGTAAATGATTATCAGTTAGACGGATAATCAAAGGACAGATATTTCCTAGACGGAAAATGGTTCAGACCATTTACTCTTCTAGATTAGAAGAATGGCTCTTGTATCACTCTGTGGAGTGAGCATTGTGTCTGATTACTCAGATAGAGTATGGTTTCAAGAGATGATGCAGCTAATGACACTAATGATGATGATGGTGCTCATGATTTATTCATGATGTTGATGCTACCGTGTGAATGGTATGTTTTTGTGCTCAAGACCATTACCTGTAATACCTCCCTAGCTAGGAGGGAGTGTTGATATTATGGTAGTTGTGGGAGGTATTTACCTCCACATGTAAACCTGGCAAGGATAGAATACTCCGGGAAGTAAGAAGAAACCCAAATGAGTTGGCTAATAACCCTAGAATACTTGTCGGCTCAAGAAGATAATTTATATTAGGTTATTAGCCTCCAAGAGAAGAAGTCGGCTATAAATAATAATATATACTGAACAGATAGATACCCATAATGAGAATTCGACCCAGGCAGTTAGCCAGAATTAGTATAAATACAGGAGGCCAATTCTCATTCTGGCAGGCAATCTCAGAATTGCAGAGCAGCACTTGTGCGCACTGTAGTTGCCCAGGTTCTGTGCAGATTTGGAGGAGAGATTCCATTGCAGCTGTTGTAGCTAGCAGTTACGCTTGGACTATCTCTTGGCTACGGTTTGGACTATATGATCAACTCTTGTTGATGTTCTATCCTTGGGGAAAGGTGTGCTACCCTTTGTTTGGCTATCTAGCCTAGGGTTTTCTTCCGGAGTGATTCTCTATCAAGGTTAAGGTGCTTGGAGGGTGGCTTCATCCTATGGTTGGGTGACAAGGGTATTGTCAATGGTAAAACGAGCACATCCACTTATATTCTAACACTTGTGACAAAACTACATGCTAGAGAACCCATTTGGCCTATGTAAATGTAACAAATAAGCGAAGAAGTTACTGAATAGTTTGTTGTCCTAAAACAACAAAAAACCATTGTTAGACAATTGAAACTTAGAGCCAAATTGAGGTCAAAGATAGGCCTAATTGGTAGCTTGATAGGACCTGGAAAATCTTTATCGTATCAGAGATTGGTGGCTGATTTTTGCTGAGTTTTGGACAAGACTATTTTAGACACCTTTTGGGCAGATTTTGTGGACAACCATTGACAGAGTTTAGTAGCAATTAGTCAAATTTTTTTTGTGGAGGGTTGTAGAGAAATTGTTGGAATTTTTTGTCAGTCTCTTTTCACACCTACATGTTAGGAGTGAGGCTGATTTTTTACGACCTCTTTTCACACCTATATTGCTAGGAGTGAGGTCAGTGTTCATTTTCCTCTTGTCAAACCTATGTTGACAGGAGTGAGGCAATGTTCCTTTACATTTACAAAATCATTTTGAGTGCAGAGGGAAATGATGTCAGCATCTCAAATGTGTGTGGAGGATAGGCTAGCTGGAGCTAGCAACTAGTCGCCTTGGAAGGCCAGGATTATCTTTGTCTTAGAGGACCTCGAGCTATGGGATATACATGAGTCAGTTGTTCCTGTTTGCCTTGATACTTCTCCCATCTTGTTAGCAGAGTTTAGGAAGAGGAAAAACAAGGCAAAGAGGATGATATGTGATGCAGTGCGGGATCACATCATCCCCCATTTGACTGGGAAAGCTTGGGCATTTGAGATGTGGGAATCTCTATGCAATATTTATGAGAGCTCTAACGAGAACTGAAAGATGGTTCTCCATGATCGACTCAAGAGAATTTGCATGCTCCAGGATGAGTCGGTCACTTATTTCCTTATCCAATACACCCAGATTAGAGATGAGATTGGAGTCGTTAGAGAGGTGGTGGACCCAGATTCTATGGTGAGGACAACCTTAAACAACTTCACCAAACCATGGGGTCCATTCGTTTGTGGCATTGTTTCCTGGGAGGTCATGCCCACATGGGAGAGGATGTGGGATGATTTCGTTCAGGAGGAGACTATACTTGTAGCAGAGGCTTCTGAATAGAAGTAGACAGTGCAAGGTGATGAGGATCTTTCTTTTTGGACAAAGGGCAAGAAGAAGATCGGTCGGGGAGGTCAGTAGGGTCCCAAGTTTGGGGCCCCACCACAGGGAGGAGAGAGCAGCAGTGGGCCGAAGAGAGACATGAGAATAGTGAGATGCTTTGCTTGTACGTAGATGGGTCACTATGCAAGATAGTGTCCCAAGAAGAGGAAGAAGACACATGATGTTTTAGCAGCGACAACAGAGGAGCTTGAGTTCGATGAAGACTTTGAGAGAGTGTGTGCATTCGCGACTACTTTGTCTATTGTTACACCATCCAACATCAAGTGAGGAGACATATTTGAGGAGGACCTATTGACTCATAGTAGTAATTTAAAGGGAGCTCAGACTCAGTTTTCTTGGACACCATCATCAGGGGTGACTGGTCCATCCGGGACAGCTTCAATTTTAGAGTTGTCAAGACAGAGGGTTGGTACAGAGGATTTAGAGGATCATAGATTGATGAGGAGGAGTGGCAGGTCACCACAGAGGCTTGAGCCTCACTTGGCTATAGAGACGGGCAGATCAGGTTTTGGATCCACTTCAAGTGGAAGCTACTTGGTGAGAGGCCAAGTTGAGGATCTTGGTGAGATGTCGAGATCCAAGTGCTCTTGGTGAGATACCAAGAGGGGGAGACTCTTGGTGAGATGCCAAGAGAGTGACTCTTGGTGAGATGCTAAGAGTAGTGATCGTTGACGAGATGCCAGGAGGTAGAAATCCTTGGCGGGAGACCAAGGTGGAGATCTTTGGTTTGATACCAAGATCTAGGTGATCTTGGATAGGTGGAGATACTCTTCCATCTATGGATCACGTATATTGAGAAGATATGTGTCAGAATACTTTCATTGATCAGGGTACAACCATACTCACCGAGTATTTTCTAGTAGGCAACCATATCCATTGCAGGGATGAGATTGGTGGTGAAGGGAACTTTCCTCGGTAAGAGGTAGTGTTGAGATTTGGGTACCTTGGAAGGTGATCCCCTTATGTTTGTTAGATTCTAAACACATGTGGGAAGTACTTTGTACTTTGTACTATGTACTTTATGTCTAATTTCACTTTGACTTAGGATATTTAAGTCAAAAGTGAAATTTGGTCATTTTAGCCTAAAATGACAATTAATTCACTTTATGGGTGAATTAAGAGACATAAAGTGAAACTATGGAAACTTTATTAAAGTGGGTTTTGAGTTGAGATTTACTTGAGATAATCTCAACCATTGACGTAGGATGAGATGAGATGATCTCATCCACCCATTTATTAGGTTTCTTCATGCATCCTTAATGAGGGCGCATAGGGAAAAGGAGAGCTTAATTGTTCACCTTGAGAATTTGGTGAGGAGTAGAGAGGTGGGAATTCATAGGAGAGTTCAACAAGCTAGGATGCACATTTTCATGGAGGGTGAAAGGCAATTTGGAGTCTCAGTTATTTGTGGTGAGTGTGTTTGCTAGGAGGAGGGTGCAAGGCTACCTAGTAGCACATTGTGTGGAGCTTTCTTGTTTCTGATTTGTGGGTTGTTGAGAGGGAAAGCATAAGGAAGTTTGCATGCAAGGGTTCTTCAATCAACAAAGAGACATAGCAAGGGTGCAAGGGTCTTTAGGCACAATCAAGGAAGGAGGGGGCACACTCTTCTAGGGGCGCACATCCCAAGGAACCATTGAAAATCTTGTCATGAGCTTGCAAAGTATCAGGTTCCTTTGTATTTATCTTCCTTATTGTATTACATGCTTGAAGCACACCATATATTTATATATATATATATATATATATATATATTCATCTCAAACTGGTTTTCCCCAGGGGGGTTTTATCCAGGGTCATGTTGACCAAAAATACTTGTGTTCATTTCATGTATGTTAGAGTTTAGAACAACATTATTTCAACACTAAAAGATCTCTAGGTGTGTTATATAGCTTATGGTATGCATGTGATAACATCTTGTGACAAAACTACATGCTAGAGCACCGATTTGGCCTATGTAACCATAACAAATCAGTGAACAATTTACTGAACAATTTGTTTTCCTAAAACAATAGCAAACCATTATTTGACAGTTGAAACTTAGAGCCAACTTGAGGTCAAAGACAGACCCAATTGGCAGCTTGATAAGACTTGGAAAATCTTCAGTACATTAGTCCTTTCATATGGAGTGTTGTGCTTAATGTACTAGGCATGTGAATGAAGGAAGAAAACAAGGAAACAAACAAAGATATTGCAAGAAACATAGTAATATAGTTAAACTCAAGTTCTATTATTGACTGCTTGGACTACAAAAGACTATAAAATGCAAAGCACACAAGCTAGCTAGAATGGTGGTAGCTTATCTTTGAAGACTTTGAAGAGAGAAATGTGTTGACTACGCTCATTCACAAGAAGTCGATTACAAAGAGGGTAAAATGAAATTTTAACATAAAGCATCAATGAGAAAACCCTAACCCTAGAAGATGAAACACCAAAAATTTTTTGGGCCCCAATGTGGTTAGTTGATACATCAACTTCCCAGGGGTACAATGTTTGCATATGATCTTCATTTGAGGTGCTCAGTAATCCATTAGAAAGGTCTAGACAAGAGTACACATTCTTCATAGCCTATCATTTTCCTTCGGCTACATGCTAGGTGTTGTTGCGCTAAAAAAACATTGTTTAGGGCCTCAAAATGACCTTGGAAGTTTGGGACCCGAAAAATGTTAGAAAAACTGCGAAGATATGGACCCATTCTGAATTAGTGGAATAAGTGGGTGGCCACCAGTATCCACTTGGAAAAATCGTCCCCCCTTAGGAAGAAATGGTCCCCATTTTGTCAAGTTCCTCCATTATATGGGGAAACTTCTATTGAATCTGACTCATGGTGAACCATTTTCCCTAGTGAAGAAGTTGTCTTTCTTTGATGACTTGATAGAGTTGGATTTTCTGCTAGCGGGTGCCTTTCATCTTGGTGTCCATGATTTGATCAACTATTTCATGTTCAATGCAGTCGGGATTGATATTTGTAGGGGCCAAGTTCTTGGCTGCATCTGGAGTTTCTAGGAGAGGTGGAAAATATGGTCAAAGTAGTTCCACATTAAATACGGGGTGCAAGCCAAGGAGAGGGGGAATACTTATTTCAAAATCATTCTCACCCATAGCCTTGCTGATGGTGTAAGGACTGTATTGGAGTGGTTGGAGCTTCTAATGGGGTCTTATGAGGTTCTCTTTCTACAATTGCAACCATACCTTATCTCCCACCTGAAACTTGTGTGGCACCCGATGTTGATCATGGTGTTGCTTGTACTTGGTCTTATCTTTCTAAAAAATATCATGAACTTGTTGTTGGATGTGCTAGATTCATTCAACAAATTTGGCTACTCGATCAACCTTGGTTTGAGCATGGGAAGACTCTTCTTGTGCAGCTGCAATGAGAAAAGCTACGTCAATGGAGGCCAATGGCTGGAACCCCAAGCACACCTGGAAAGGGTTGTGACCAATAAAGTTGTGGAGGGATCTATTGTAGCTATGTTGCACATAAGGAAGGATCTCGTCCCATGTGCGTGGACATTTGGAATTGTACATCCTCAAGATATGAACAATAATCATGTTGACTACCTCTATTTGTCCATCAGTCTGTGGGTGGAAGGCAGTCGATTGGGTCAGTTGGGCATCCATCATTGACCATAGGCTGGATTATAAAGTACTCAGGGACTTATTGTCTCGATCGGAAATAATTCTCTATGGGAGCCCAAAATGAACCCAAACACATTCAAAGAAGAGCTTAGTCATGGCCTCGATTGTGATACTCTTCTTGCAGGGTGCCAAAACTGCCATCTTAGAGAAACGATCAATGACCATGAAGACTCGGTCATTACCATGCTTGGTTGAAGGTACACTGGACATGTAATCCATGGAGATGGACTACTGAGTCCTATCAAGAGTAGGAAGGGAGGTGTATAGCTCCTGTTTCTTGATGGGAAGTTTGGAAATGGTGCAGGCAATGTTGGATCTGATATAATTTTGGACATCTTGTGGAAGCTTTAGCCAATAAAAATGTGTTTGTAGTACTACCATTGTTTTTTCCATGCCAAAGTATCCTGCCACCCGACTGTAATGAGCTTCCCAAATCATCTTTGCACACTCGCTTGAAGGAACAAAGAGATGGCTTAGATGGCATAATAGTCCATCCTGGAGATGAAAGTCTGGAACTGATTTTCCTGCGCTCAATGTCTGATAGGTAGCAACACAGTCAGATTCATTGTTGTATAATTGTGGCTACTTAGATCTCTCATGCCCATAGGAGTTAAGAATTGTGGTTAGTGCCACAACCTATGGTTGGCTAAGGCAATCTGCAACATGGTTGGTGTTGCTCTTCTTGTACTTGATGTTCAAGTGGAATTGTTGCAGGTACGTGGACCACTTTTGACGACTGTCATTCTGTAAATTTTCTTGTATCTCCATGAATTACAGAGGTCTGTGATCAGTGTGGATGATCGTTTCCTTTCCCATAATGTAATGCTTCCACTGGCAACATGCCTGCACAATGGAGTACATCTCTTTGTCGTAGGTGGGGTATCTGTGAACAACATCAGATAGTGTTTCACTATGATAGGCCATCGGATGCCCATGTTGAGTGAAGACTGCACCAATAGCATAATCTGGACCATCTCTCTTAATCTCAAATGGCTATTGTAGGTCTGAAAGAATGAGGACTAGTGTTGAGCAAAGGCAAAATTTCAAATCCTCAAATTCTTTCTGTTGTGACTCGGCCCAAAAAAAATTGGCCTTGGCTCCAACCTTGGTCACTTGGCTTAGGGATTGTTATCCCCTAGCCTAGGGATAACTAAGGATATTATTTCACGAGGACCACAGGTCCTAGACATGGAGTATCGAGAGCCATATTCACTTGAGCCTGGCCCTGGAGGTCCTATCTTTCTTCTTCAATGCCTCCACCTTGTCAATAGTAGCAACATCCATCCCATTGGCTTGGTCCTTCAACAACAGTAGGTCTTGCTCCATGAGGTAATGAGTCTACGTATCATGGTATGTGTCACTCTGATTCTCAAAAAATTTGAATATGTGCATTTAATTCCTTTTACTTCTAACATGTGCTTGGACCTTATGCCTTTCCACTTGTCCACATCTAGGGGGAATGACAAGATGCCCTAACAAGTTGGTTCCCATAGGATTTGAGTTGCCACTGGGTGGGTTCATGAAAGATCATCATCCCTTCCCACCATACTTACCACTTTTCATCTTTTTTCCTCTCATCTATCCCCTACATTAGTTCGGGCATTGGGTTTGCCAAGCTAGTAAAGGGTTGAACCTTACCTTGTGGGAAGAAGGGGCTAAAGGCCCAGAGGGTAAAAGTAGCTAGAAAAAGATAAAATCCAAAAAAAAAAAACCTTTAGATGCTTCACCCAGGGATCCCCGAGAAAGAAATAAAAGGCTTCTCAGCAAGAAATAGAGGGACCTATAAAATAATAAAATCAAGACCTAGTTGGAGGATAGGGGGTCTCATCACGAGCCATCCTATTAGGTCCATGGGCATGTAGCAGTATGACACTAACATTCACTTGGTCACCATGCCAGGGTAGTGGCTCTTGGTGGCATAGCCAAGAGAAAGGGCGTCTTATCACGAGCTAGCCTTATCATCTCCATGAAATACTTATGGGTAACATTGTCACCACTAGTCACCACGCCAGGGCATCGTCCCCTAACTAGTCTCTTGAGAGAAAAATCAATAAGATAAAAATACAAAAGGCATTGAATGGGCTTGGAAACATTTTCATCCATGACAAGGTGCAACTCACCCTCTTCAGAGGCACCCAAAGGTAAGCCACACATTCCCCTATCATCAGTGCTCGCATTTCTCAAACATCCCTACACCACCTCATCCACTTACATGGCCTGGATTTGTCTTCACTTGGAAACATCTCATGTCCAATGAGAATTAGCCCAATAGGACCTCTTGACGTCCTCTCCAAACCTGGCCTATAGAATAACATAACATTTTTGAGAACTTGTTCGGGAAAGGGGGGTTTTATGCACATGTTTAAATAACTTGATTATTGGATTTGATTGACATTTCTATGATCCCTATGACCTATGCGCCTGTGGAGGGCGTACTTCTTGTTGTTGCAGGGCCACACCCGACGGACAGGTACACATGGGGAGATGATTAGTTCAGACCTCCATAGGGGTAAAAGACCATCATATGGATGTTGAGACCCCAACCAGGGGAATAGACAGGATAGAGGCTTGCACCGGAGAGAGAGGAGGATGTTCCACCAGAGACGGTCTAACAGGCCTTGATCCAGATTATTTTCGACACAAAATGAGAGAGGAGATAAAATAAAGAAATACACAGAGATATCGCAAATATCCAATAATATAAGAGAAATATATCAGAGACGAAGACATAAACACAGATATACAGTAATACACGATTTATATTAATGAAACAAATGTACAGAGACTGTAAAAATACAGAGTGAAGGACTCGCTAGAATGATGGCGGCTTATCTCTGAGAAGAGATGTGACTGTTGCGCTCATTCGCAAGAAGATGATTACAATGAGGCTTTGAAGGCATTTTTACAATAGAAAGGAATTCCAAAAACCCTAGACATCCAAAAACCTAACCCTAGGAGATGAAGTGCCAAAAGTCATGTGGGCCCCGTTTGGGTAAGCTAGTACATCAACTTCTCGAGGTCGTAACTTTTGCATACGATCTCTGTTTTAGGTGCATGATAGCCCGTTGGAAAAGTATTGTCGTGGAGATTCATTTTAGGCACAATATCGAAGGATCTTCAATATTTCAAACCTATTTTCCCAAAAAAACATCGTTTAGGGCCTCAAAATGGTCCTGGAAGTTAAAAAATGCAAAAAATAGTAAATTACCAAAATTGCCAAAAAATTGTTTTGAGCTAGTTGGAAAAGGTGGGTGGCCACCGATATCCACATGGATTAGGCTTGGACCTAAGGGGAGTATTTCCATCCTACTACGATATTAGCCTTGAAAGGCCCATGACATCATCTCCGTGACCCTTGACGTCACCAACGTTTGATGGACACTTTGGAGGTAGTTATATGCCAGGTGGCACATGTGGCTTGGTTTAGAGGCCTTGTGAGGCCTAATGTTTTGCTCCTGGAGGCCAACGTTTCACTAGAGAGGCCTAACATCACCCTAAAGGGGCATGATGTCACCTATTCTGCTTGATTTAGGGTTTAAATTGTCATTTTTATGTAAAAACTGGATATTACATGTAAACTGGCCATGTCAGCCTTTTTGACTTAATTATGGTAATTGTAACTATATAAATAAGGGATTTCCCTTTGAATTATTTCATCATCTTTCACTCAAACTTAAGTGAGGTCTGAAATTTGCGCCCTAATTAGGGTTACTTGGCTGAAATTTAGTGCACATTTCTTGAAGGAGGCTATTTTTGTAGTTTTTTGGCATTTTTCTTGGTGGAAGTGTTCAACTAGGCAATTTGCTAGATGATTCTTGGTGAATATACGTAAAATTTTTGCAATTCTTCTTCATTGAATGGTTATGGTTGTATTTATATTGCATTTATTTTGAGATTATGAAATTGCTAGCTTAAATCCCTAGGAGGCTAAAGCACATGTTATTGTTCTTGCCTTAATAACTTTCACCTACTAGATTATGCTAGAAAACCGATTTTCTTGAAGCTTTTTGCTAAGGGCCTTGTCATTTCCACAACCTAACACCTTTTCTTCATCTAGTCATCATCTACTTCATCCTTGAGCTAAAGAAGGAGGAAAACTACTATGGCCTAGGGTTATCTACTTCCTAGTAGCCATTTCCCCCCTAGGGTTCGGTGATTGAAGCCTTGGGCTACCAACACTTAATTTATTGACCCTCTTGTCTCTAGCTCTCTTATTATCATTTGTTCCTTCAAGATTTGTTGTTTCCTAAAAAGACTCCATTTACCCTAAAAACATTGATCTAAGCCTTACAATTGAGTGATTGACAAAAACTACTATCAAAACCTTTACCTTAAGCTCTCTACTAACTACTCCTAACCTTAGAATAGTCTAATATACTAACCTATTTGATGTTGTTACTAAAGTAAGCTACAACCATCTATTGTAGCACTGAAAACACCTAAAAGCAATTGTAAAGTTGATTTATACACTGCCTAATTTGCTTATGACAAATGCTATTACTTTTCTATTATTGAGTGATTATTCTTGGTCATTGTGAAGCCATTTTAAGGCATTTATTGTGAAGCTATTATCTTATAAACATTGTTGTTATAAAAATATGTGTGCTTCATCATATATCAACTATTGCTTTTATTGATAAAGTTCATGGTTTTATGAAGTGCTAACAACAAGTTGTGCTTGCAAAGATATATTTTCTTGTTGCTTTGTTCTGGGTAGGTACATGTAAATACTTCATTTACTTCATTGGTTAAAACCCTGAGACTTTCTGATCAGTGTGACTTGAGAGAGGGGATACTTTATGATTGGTAAATGTAGAAGTACAATGGAGAGAAAATCAATTAATTTTAATCATAAATATAAGAATTAGTGACACTCTAATAAATGTGTTTATTATAACACTTTTAGTTTTATGGATTTTAAACTTCCATTTTTTTCCTGTATTTTAAACATTCACTTTCATGTTTTTTAGGAGCATTTTAAGACTAACATGTTGCATGAATATCAAAACATATTAAAATACCATTCAAACTTAGACATCATTGTATTGTATTTGTAACATTTTTACTAATTGTATTTGTAGCATTTTTACTAATTGTATTTGTAGCATTTTTACTAATTGTATTTGTAGCATTTTTACTAATTGTATTTGTAGCATTTTTACTATCACATTTTATAAGTCCCTCATCAATGCATATACACCTTCTCTCACTAAGAGACACCAAGCACTTAGTGTCCCTAAGAGTGCCTTATTTTATAGGTCACTCTTCAATGCATATACACCTTCTCTCACTAAGAGACACCAAGCACTTAGTGTCCCTAAGAGTGCCTTATAGTAGATTCTATATTTTCTCATAGTTACAAATTGTGGAAGCATTTTCAATAGAAAATCTAGTGTCAATAAAGATAAAAGTTAGCTCTGGTTTAAGCAATCAACAAACAATTATGAAGAAAGAGTAATGAAAACACCATTAATTTAATTTAAGATTTTACATTCCATGGTGATAGATGTCTCTCTATGATTAATCTTTATGATTCAGAGTTAATTTTGAAAAATAACTTTATGGAAACCACCTTGTTATTGATAACTTTATTTTAATAAAGTAAAGTAAATGTTTTGTTTACAAATGTAGTGAGTGAAAATTTATTATTTGAAGATATATTGCAATTAATACGAGTTAACATTATTAGCAATTTGAAAATCTAGTAGTTAACATTATTAGCATTCTCAAAAGGTAGGGACCAAGTTGTTTTGCATCTCTCTTATTAATCTTTATTGTTTGAATATTATCTCCTTGATCATCCTCACTATGATATGACATTATTCCATCTTAAGTATTCACAAAAAAATCCCTTAATTTAAATCAAGACTAAAGGTAGTGAGCACTATAATAACGAAACCAGAAAACACAGCCTCACCCTTAATTATAGTGCATCCAATGAGAAGTTTCTTCTATGCACTTTCATGTAACCTCACCCGTGTAACTTTCTTGCAACCTCGACATGCATAACATGAAATCGGAGTTCACACTATGGGTTTTTGGGGTTCATTCTTCTTAGGTTCTCCTATCCAATTATTCTTTAGTGGCCAAGAAGAAAAGAGTTTATGTAATTCCTTTACTTCTTGATTTCCTCTAGGTATCAACAGTTCATGATGTTTGATAAGGTGTAAGCTTGAGTAGTGTGGATGGATGGAACTATAAATTACATTCACCTCCTCCTCTATTAAATGAGATCGTAACAACTTTGATGAATTGACCACGTGCATTGAGGATTTGTATATAATTTTTTGAGAGACTTAATAGTTTAAGAGTATCAAACACATGATGTAATGATCCCAAGCCATTATGAAAGGATCATCACAACTTTGGTGTCTTTTTAAATTTTTTCTGGTTGTGGCATTTCGTCAAACACTTTGTTGGTCTACTTGTTTACTATGTTTACTTGCTGAATGGCCTCTTGATTTCGGCCTTAGGGTTTACTAATTTGTTTATATGTGTGTATGCAACAAATAACAAGAAGAGACAACCATGGAACATACCTCAACCATATGCAATATGATAGACAAGCCAAAACACTGCAGATCTGATCTTTAGTTTATAACAATAAGCAAGAACCTGCTACAATGAAGATGCCGATATGGAATGCTCAATAGATGGCTAAGAAGATAGACAATAGAGATGCTACAAAATGCTCCAATAAATGACTACAATAAGCCTCCAAAGGCTGGATATACAATGAAGACTGAATACAAGTAGATCTGACCGTAAGGTTGCTAAACCCTCAAGCTGGAGGGTGCCACATCCTGCTGCAATGTTGAAGCTCCTCAATATTTCGGCCCTGCTGTCAAATATGTCCAATCACCCTAAGAAATATGCCAACTGATAGATCGGGCAACTGTAAGGACAACCCAGGTGTCCAAATCTCCATATCCACTCTCAAACCCTGTAGATCTGAACTCCCCCACTGAATGGTGCACCCCACTGGATGACTGAAACCCTAATAATTCAACCCTGATGAAGGAGGCCTCCAAATGATATACAACTCTCCAGAAATATAGATCGGGACACTCCAAGTCACTAGGTGAAGTCTTAGGGTGAGATCTGAAGTGTAACTCCTCCAAACTGACTAGATCTGAATCTCAGAAATGCCATCCTTCTCTTCAATTCATCCCAATGCTCTGGCAAATCATCTGTACCATAAAACTCTCTCAGAAAGCACTAGGAATGATGGTGAAGACCCTGCAAGAAGAACCCAGGTGATAGAATCTCCAAAAACCCTGCCAATCTCCTACAACGAATCTCTCTCCAAGGATGGTGCACCCCCCCTTGCTGGAAACCCCCAGTGGTGCACCCTCCTCCTCTTCTTATGCCTGTGCCTGTGTAGAACCCTCCTGCACTGATGTAGAAGCGATCTAGAATGGTGTGGGAGAGTATTTCATCTCTGAGACCAATCTTGGGACAAGCTAGATGGAATCTTTCACCACTGAATCGTCCTCTAGGGTTTGTTAAGTCAAAACCCTCAAAACCCCCAATGCTGGGCTTACTAGCTAGAAGCCAGAAATCCAAATGATAAACATACATGAATGATGAGTAGAGGCCCTTGCCTTCCTTTTATACTTTTTGGCTCACCTTGTCCCTCCAAAGTGACTTTCATTTTATTAATATTTAATTAATTAATTAAATCACTTTAATTAATTAATTAACCTTTTTACCTATGAAAAGCTCCTTATCTCTCCTTGTGGCTTCCCTGGCCATTAAAAGTCACTTATAGCCATCCCATCCTGTAGTGTTTCTCTTCTCGATTCCAATGAGCTATTACATTGAGAGGTTCCTCCAAGTAATGTGCCCAAAATGACCTCTTCAGTGATTTCAATTAACTTATAGCTCAAAATAGTCAAAATCATGGAAATCATCGGAATGCCACGAAACCAAAGCCAACCTGTGCGGAATGGCTCATAATGATGGAATATGATGATCAATGCAAGCTGGACCCCACAATGCCTCTCAAATGCCCCTGTACTCGGTATAACATCCATCTGGCTACTCTGGTCATCATAAATCTCTGCACTGTGATGATGTCCCAAAGTGGGGACATTACACATGATCACTAGTAGAAGATGCATATCTTTAAAATGTAATAGAAACCTCTAACTCTAATAAATCCTAAAATAATATGAAATTTAAGCACTTGATTGGAAGTATGACACATTATTTGTAGTGTGCCTCCTTCATAATTAAGGCTCCTTCCCTTACTCTTCTTCAACAAACTGCATCACTTTAATTTCACCATTTGTTGTCGTCCATATCCTTTTGCAACATCTCATTGTGGTCTTTGTCACCTTCATCTTCTTCAACCACCTTCAATAGTTTATTAGAGCATATCTTCAGTTTTTCTCCTTTCACTCTTTGGTGTGCACTTTCTCCATGACACCTATCCATGTCAAGTCCTTGCCAACCTTATTGTAGACCACCCCTCGATGCAAAGATTTACACTACGATACCTAAGGAAATGAAGTGGAACATCTCCTCCACCACTAAGAACAACTTTGCCAAGTGAAAAATTGTCTAATAAAATACCAAGCTTCACAATGTTAAAAAGCACCTTAACTTAGTGGTGTAATTTGTTGAAAAAACTCCAAATGATTTGAGCTTTTTATTAGATGATGTACATTATTTAATTTTAAGTCTCTTATTGGTTTTAAGGAATAATCTATACTTGCTTTTGTAAATTATAAATTAACTCTTAATAAAATAACCTTCAAAAATTTACATTTTTATTTTAAATACTCACTCAAATCTATACATATATCTATTGTTATTTAATTGGGTTTATTACGTCGAAAGGCATATACCTATTGGAAATGTGCACATTTAATACGTTTTTAATCTTTAATGTGGTTTTTAGGGACAAGATCAAATGTAGATAGAATATTCTTGGTCGTCACACTAAATCGAGGGTTCTGATTTGAAATATTAACTTCCTTGCAGTGGGTAGGTAGCAAGCAGAGAGACCCTCTTCCAGTTGTCCTCTATCATTGATCTGCATCGTTTATATACCAAATCATATCACACCCCTCCTCATCCCAAGTTTATTGATATCAATATTGCTCTTGCAGAGAATTTGATTTTGTTTTAATATGCCTTGCGGCGTTAATCAACCACGTAATTGTGGAGAAAGAGATTCATTAGGCTGACACTAAGTGCTTGGCTAAAACAATATTTGCGTTCCCGTGTGGCCCTTCTCCGGTGGAGGGACGCCTGAGAATGCACAATTCACTATAGGCCTTGCGAGATTATCTCTTGGATCCACTTCAATTTTTTTAGTAGATTGTGTGTTGTGTTTACTTTTTCACATTTACTTAATCTAATTAAAAATTTACTATCTTGTACAATTGAATTGATTGACACGTTTATGTAATTAGCAATTGAGTATGTGATTAGGAATGGAGTATGTGAAGCACTTCACCTTATTTACTACTTGTAAAATTGGTAGCACGTTATTTACCACCTATAAACTTGGGTGCACTTCACGTTAATCTTCGTGGGATGTGGATCTAAATGCTCAACACGTTATTTACCAGTGTGCACTTAACCTAAATCTTTGTGGAATGTGGATCTAAACGCTCGACACGTAATTTACCTTAAGCTTGGTGGGATGTGTGGCACGTTATTTACCAGAGCGCACTTCACCTTAAATGCTAGGAAGCCAACATTTAATGTCTACGTGGTGTAGGTTTCTTGCCTGGTTTATGGCTGCACTTCCAAGCCATTTGTGCCATGTCCGCAACCTGAGCATTAGCCATTTTTGTAGTTGTAATTGCAGATCCACATTGCACTTCGAGCAAGCTCGTATAGAGGAGAATATTGAATCAGAATCACAGAGGAGAAGGAGGAGCATAGAGGAAAGGAGGAAACAATCTTAAAGGCACATCATCAGCATCAACGTCCACAAAAAGGTTAGAAAAAAATGTTCTCTGCATTTTCTTTGGTTTTTTGGTTAGCAATACATGGATTTTAAATTGCATGCACATCCTTGTCTGTTCTCTACATTTTTTTTGGTTTTAATTTGCATGTGCGTCCGTCTCTTCTCTTCGTTTTCTCAGCCTAGTAATTAGTGATCTTTTAATGGCTGAGAGTTTTTTCTGTGCGGGGAGTGTTATCAGTGGCCGATACCTTTCAGCGTTCTCCAGCCGCGAGTTGGCTATGCTAGTAACTAATATATAATAATAATAAACAATTTGACTTTTAATTGAGTTTATAACTAATATACAATGGAATGCGGTTGCACTTTTGGCAAACTAAAGCAAACCTCACCCAACCCAATGATCACCTACTTGTAATTTAAAGCTTTCAACCACTAAAACTAACCCACTAAGCTAAAATTAATTACCAAATTATTGTTAGGAAAGAATCATTACTATTATGCTTAATTATTTTCAATATAATTTAGTTAAAAAAAAATTAATATATTTTATACTTAATTATATTTAATATAGTAAAAAAAATTAATATATTTAAACTTATGTTAAATTTATAAATTGAACAATTATAAAGTATAATGGTTTTAACGAAGGATAATTAATTCCATTATAAAAACACAATTTTATATTTTTATGATAGATGAACACAATTTGAATTCTCAATAGTGATGTTAAATTTGAATTCTCAATAGTGATGTTCATAGTGAGGTGTTCATACTGAGGTGAGGAGATACATTTCTTGTTCTTTATTTTCTTTTTCTTTCCAATATTTTAAAAGTTTATTTAATTTTATTTTTTTCAGATTTTTTTATATATGTTTTTATATTTTATGATATACACGATTTGAATTCTCAATAGTGACGTTCATAGTGAGGTGAGGAGATACATTTATTGTTCTTTATTTTTTTAATTTTTTTTTTTCTTATTTTCGTATATATGTATGAGAATATGATATTATTATAATTATAATATAACATTAAATAACATTTCTCAATAGTGATGTTCATAGTGAGGTGAGGAGATACATTTATTGTTCTTATTTTTAATTTTTTTTTTCTTATTTTTGTATATATGTATGAGAATATGATATTATTATAATTATAATATAACATTAAATAACATATTTATATAATAAGTAAATTTTAATGGAAAGTAATTCAATTAAAAAAAAAAATCAATTTGAAATTAAATATATTTAAAATAATCCAAAAAAAATTAAAACTTATAATAAGTTAAAATAGTTGTTTCAATCAATATAATAATTAATTTGAAATCAAGATGATAAACAATTTTTTGTTTTAGTAAATCTTTTTATTTTAATGATAAATGAAATCAAATGTTAATATCCTAAAATGATTTTCAAATTAACCAATATCATTTATTATTAAATTTTAGTGAAATTTATATTTTTAATTAGTATTAAAAAAAAAATTGATGTGATAATTAATAATAATAATAATCTATTTTTAAGGTCACGATCAAGCCAGACACTTAATTGGTGTATGAGATCCCCTTGTTTATGGGACAAGGGATCCCCTCCATCCAACAATTTGACTCGTAAAGTCTACGAAGATATACATACCCTACCCTACCCCCTCTAGATTTGAACTTGTGACTTCTTAAGAGGAAACACTGATTCTTAGCCATTATAAAATGAGAAAATTTAAATAACATTATTATAAAATCTAATTTATATATAATTTATGTATTTATTTTTATTTAAAGACAAATCTGTTCAAATCACAGAAGCTCTCACCCTCAGTCAAGCCGTGGAGTATAGAGAAGACCCAAAAGGAAAAGAACCTCGCAACCCCATTCTCCTTGCCATTGATTTTGATTTCGAGATCCCATGGGAGGCCGGTCAAGGATATCCGCCACCAAAATGTGGAGTAGGAGTGGTTTTATTTGTAAATCAAAATCATTATATTCAAGTAAGATATGTTAGAGCAGTACCAACACTAAGGTAGAATTTACAGTGTTATGGACTCTATTAGAGATATTTAAAGAGAAAGATGTTTGGAAGCTTCAGGTGATGAGTGATTCAAAACTTGTTATAGATTAGATAAAAAGAAAAATCTCATTCCAAAATCTCAATTTAGCTACTCTAATGAAGAGATCAAAATTGTTTTAAGCTTTTCAATTTTTTTTGAGTAGTTCTCATTCCATCACATTTTACGAACACTGAGCACCAAAACGGATGAGTTCTCAAAAGAAGCTCTGGAATTACAGGCTAGATCCTTCAATTTCTAAGAGTACTTTGAGATAAAATATATGAGGCAAACAAACACGGTGAGGCTACGCTCACTTCACAGTATTAAATGAAGACGGATTACATCCTTATATAGGAAAAGACTCTCGTGAGTCGGCTACATGCAAAGCAAAAGACAACTAGACAACCGACTCTTAACTAAGAACTGACTCTTCTAACTGGCGCTTACAACCCACGCTTATTATTGGTGCTAAAAACTAGCTAACATCTCCATTATTTCCAAGTCTCCCCCTTAATGGAGAATGGATTGACTTCGACACCTAACATCTCCGTAAACAGTTCAAACTTAATCTTTCCAAGAGGCTTAGTGAAAATATCAGCAGTATTTTCACTAGTATTACAATACACAAGATTTATTTCATTTGACTGCAACTTTTCTCGAACAAAATGATACTGAGCTTCAACATGCTTTGTC
>ML810733.1:10567-22798 GCA_009831015.1 Picea engelmannii | reverse complement strand
ATTAAATGATGATTTAAAGCATTTATTAAGTAAAGTGTTGGTTGGATACATTGTTCGCTTGATCATCTTGATAGTTATTAATGAATTGATGTCTTTTCCATAGCTAATTGATAAAAACGTTGACCTCATTGATATCTATTGTTTTTACATTGCTTATTGATTGATATAAGATAGTCATTGAAGTACTAACCCATTGAGTTACAACCTGCATATATACTGTATTATTATTGTCTTGTCCCGGGTAGGTGTTTTCATTTGGGCATACACTTGTTTATTGGTTGATTAGCTAGACTGTCTGATCTTGGTGGTAACCTGTGAGGAGGAAACTTTAAATTTGACTTTATACCTTAGCCTCTTCAAAACCCTAGGTTTTCGGGGACGTCTCCCCTGGGTTAACCTCCCTAAACAGAAAGAACCTCCCCATCGAGGTGACATTGGGTGGGGAAGGTTCCTGTTACGCCAGTTTGGTCTCTATCCTTTAGCCTTTGACCTAAACTACAAACTGTGAGATAACATTTTGGCATCGTTGCGAGGGAACACTGAGTCAATCTTCCTCAACGACAAATCTTTTGGTAAGACTTTCCTCAAAAACCTTTTCTTACAAGCTTACCTGGAAACTCCACTAAGATTTTATTCCCCTTTTCTTTGATAGTTTCAGGAAAACTATCTGGCGACTCTACAAACCAAAAGGAGATTCAATAAACCTCCTTTATCTTTCAGAAGGAAGCCTCCTTTGAATTCACCTGTTGTCAAGTCGCTTTTTGGAAAGAGACTTCCTTTAAACATGTCTACCTCTTAGACCGGTACTACAAACCTAGTTAACAATCAAAGACAATGGTCATCTACTCTTTTCAAGGCATTAGACATGTCATCTATACCAGGCTGCCCTAGGAAAATGCCACCCAAGTATGAGAAGTGGTTGCCTAAGTTTACTGGCACTGATGCCACCAATGCCGAAGAGCATATGCGTAACTTTTGGGCATTCTTTCAGCTTCAACCTATCAGTGATGATGCTAAAGACTTGGTCATGAAGTTATTTTCTGCTACCCTTTATGATGCTACAAGACGTTGGTATCTCAATCTTCCTGATGGAAGCATCAAGACCATGGATAGACTTGAGCAAGTCTTTCTCAAAAGTTGAAGCATCAAATAAGACCCTAACATGCTGCTCACTCAACTAAATGGCCTTGCCAAGTATGAGAATGAGTCCATTCAGGAATTTCACACCAAATTCGGAGCATTACTCCAAAGAATTCCTGCAAGCCATCACCCAAAATATGATTACCTTGTTCATATTTACACCAGATATTTCAATGGCCAACTAGGGTATCTTCTTAGAGACAAAGACCCCCAATCCATTCAAGAATCCCAAGAGCTCGCTACCAAGATAGAAGGAAATCTCCTTTCATCCAAGATTGAGCCCTTTGCTAACCCTAGGGGGAGAATAGACACCAAACAGAAAGTAGTACACAATGTTGAACCTACTTCAGATCTCTGCATCAATATCAGCAAGTTGCAAGCTTCCATGGATGGCATCATAAAGAATCAAGAAAAAATGATGAGCTAGATCGTTAGTCTTGAAAAATCCCAGATCCAGGCACCTAGACCTCTGTTCAAAGGGAAATTCCAGAAAGGGAACCAATTCTACAATCCGAAGAATGAAAATGAAGTCCCAAATACTTTGGCCCCTACGAACGTCGTTGATGAAAACCCTTAGTGCCTGGAATGCGGTGAAGCACATTGGGAACATGAATGTCCTTATAACGCTAGCCAGCAACAAGTCAACAATTTGGACTGTTTCATGAATCTTCCTCAGATAAATATCACAGATATAGAACATCAACAAGGCCTGAAGGAAGCAGCAAGAGAAACAAGGATGGCAATAATAAACAACTTGGACTAGGAATCACGAGAAAATCTAAAGAAGCAGGAAGTTCAAGTATATAGGAGAAAGAATCTGAAACAACCTACCGTTGATTAGTCGAAATCCCCATCTATTGAGATTCTTCTTCCCAAGACATCCAAGACTAGTAAGGTTAATCTTGACTTTGACTTTGAAGGGGCTTTATCAAAGATGCATGTGAACGTTCCCCTAAAAGAAGCAATCAAGATCCCATCTATTAAAGAACGCTTTGATACCTTCTTTTCAGGATCAACTGAGCCTATGGACCCCCTAATTATGTTGCAAGCTGATCATTTCAGGGTCCAATATGGTGAAAACCCCCCTTTCTTCATGAATTTAACAATGAACAACAAATACCTCAACAATTGCATGCTAGATACAGGTGTTGGTGCCAACATGATGTCTCTTAAAGTCATCCAGCAAATGGGTTTGAAGGTCACTAGGCCTTACAGGAATGTGTGTGGTTTCGAATCTAAAGCAATACCCACACATGGTGTGGTTGAAAATGTTGAAGTACACTTAAAGGAATACCCCAAGAAGATAGTCCACATAGATATTATAGTGGTTGATGTCCCGGATGTATGGGGCATGTTGTTGTCTAGGAAGTTTGGTGCGATGATAGGCGGGTCCCTTGAGATGGACCTCACCTTTCTGCGATTACCTTTGAAAGACGGGATGACTGGACGTTTACTCAATGTGCCAATAACTGGAAATCATGTACATGATATTGCTCCTCCCATAAATGACGATAAAGCACAGAAAGATGTGATACAAACTCTTCAAGAATATTCTCCAGAAGACATGCCCTTTGCAATAGAAGAGGAGTTTGATCAGATTGAATGGCCCAAGAAAGAAGAATACTAGCGACTCCTAGATGAATTTCAGAACAAAGAAGTTGGGACAGTGAAGATATTAAAAAGGAAAAAGGATGAAGATGACGTGCAAATTTGCCCATCCCAACAAGAAGTTTTTACAGCAGAAGCCCACCCGCCTCCCTCAGTACAATACACCAGGGTTGTTCAAGGAACAAACGAACACAAAATCAAAAAATACAAGGAGGGAGATTTGTTATGGATGTGGGATACTCAGAAAGGAGAGCCAACTAATGTGAAAGAAAGTACGCAATCATGGCTCGGACCTTTCAAAGTCAGAATGGAATCAGTTGATAACTCATACTATTTTTCCACTTTGGAAGGGAGAAGGCACCCATTACCCATCAGTAGGCACCTCCTCAAACCCCACCAAGGTGGTGGGACATGACTCCACAGGTAAGTATAGGTAAGTAGGCATTTTTCCGTGTACTATACCATTTGCATTTCATGTTAGTTTGCTTCCTCACTTGCATATTGATTGTTTTATTTCAGTCATATACATATATTATATTTGTGGGGTGGAAATACCACCCCACCTTTGTTACTGATTCATTTTTTGAGTTTGAGCAGATCTACAGGTTTATGCCAGAGATGTTGAGGTTCCCATGCGTTCTACGGTGAGCACATGTCCCCGAGTTGGAGCCAGATGTTATCCCCGATTTCTAGGGATAACTAGGAGATCATGTCTCGAGGCCCACATGTCCTAGACATGGAGTATCGAGAGAAGGATTGACCTGAGCATGGCCTTGGAGGGCCCATCTTTCTTCTTCTTCATCAGAATTGTCCTATCAGTAGCAACATCATCCATCACGTTTGGCTTGGACTTGTATCGGAGAAGACTCTTGCTCCATGAGGTAGTTGGTCCAGGTATCATGGTATGTTTCATATTTGATCATTATAACCTTCAGATATATGCATCAAATTCCTTTTATTTCTGACGACTGCTTGGATCTTATACTAACCCACTTGACCATAGTTGGGGGAATTGACAGGGTACCCTAGCAAGCTTGTGCCCATAGGTTTTGGTTAGCCACTAGGGGGGATTTTGAAGGGCCATCATCCGCTCCCATCATATCATCACTCTTACATCTTATCTCCCACTCATCTATCCCATTCCCCTAGTCTGGACATTAGGATGACATGTTTGTGGGGTTACACCTTATCTCATGGGAAGAAGGGGCTAAAGGCCCAGAAGGTAAAAGCAGCTGGTAAAAGATAAAAGCCATAAAAATAAAACCTAGAGATGCTTCACCCATGGATCCCCGAGAAGGAAATAAAAAGCCGCTCAACAAGAAACAAGAGGGACCTGAAGAAAAATGACAAAACAAGACCTAGCCAAGAGGATGGGGGGTCTCATCACGAGCCATCCCATTATGTTCATGGGTACCTAGAAGTATGACATTGCCATTATCTGGTAAACACGCCAGGGCAGTGACCTTTGGTTGCATGGCCAAGGGAAATGGGGTCTCATCACGAGCCAGCCTTATAATCTCTGTGAAAGTACTTGTGGGTAACACTGTCAGCTCTGGTCACCACACCAAGGCCGTGTCCTCTAGCTAGACCTTGAAATAAAAAGAAAGAAAAATTAGTAAAGAAAAGAAAGAATAAAGGCAATAAAGGGCTTGGAAAGAATTGCATCCATGATAGGTACAACTCACCTTCTACAAAGGCTACCATGGATAATATCACCCTTGTCTTTCACTCTACCTATATGTCAGGACATCCTTTGACCACACCACCTCGTGTTACATGGCTTGGATGATATCCTCTGGAAACTTTCCTTTTCTTATGGATGCTGGCCCAATAGGGCATTTTGTCTTTTTCTTCAACTTTATATAGTAGGTCATTGTAATGTCTTTGAGCTATTGGATGATATGCTAGGGGTTTTATGCATGCATTTGATAAAATTAATGATGAAATATGATTGACATTGCTATGATCCCTATGACTAATGATCCCATGGAGGGCGAAGTTTTCGATGTGCAGGATCATGCCCAATGGACAGGTACCAGTTGGATCGGTACACATGGGGAGATGATTAGTTCGGACCTCCATGGGGCTGAAGAGCCCATTAGATGGTTGTTGGGACCCCATTAGGGATAGAGACAGGACAGTGATTGGTCGATGCTTTGCAAAAGAGAAGAAGGAGGACGTTTTCATCCAGGACGCCTTGGATGAGCCCAGCCCTGGGGGGTTGACCCACTGCAGGTGGAATGTTTCCCTCTAATGGCCCAGGACGTCATCTAGGAGCCCTTGACGTCACCTCCAGTGCATGGCAGTTTGACAGGGTAGTTTGGCACATGTGGCAGAGTTTGGAGGCCCAAAGAGGGCCAACGTTTGTCATTTTGTGTTGTATTTTTCCCTAAAAAGGGGCAATGTCTCCCTCAGGAGGGATTGACATCTTTCTTATTGCTCATTTAGGGTTTCATTTAACAGTTTAATGTAAAATAGTATGACTTTTGGTTATTATCCTTGTCGGCTATTTTTAATGACCTAACTTTAAATTAAAGGTCATGAGATGCTATATATTGAGGATGTTTTTCCCTCATTTGAAGATAACACAACTCACTCACACTTGTGAGGTCTGATTTTTGCGCCCTCCTAGGGTATTTTGTCTTTCTAAGTGAGGTGCACTTGTTATTGGAAGGATTTTTTGGCATCTTTTGGCATTTCTCTCCAAGGAAGGTTTACAACTAGGGTTTTCACGTGCTTTCTTCATGATATGTAAGTGATTTTCTTTCAAAACTTCTTAATTGAATGGTTTTAGGTTTAATTTCTTGCATTTTCTTATTAAATTGTTGATTTGAAACCCTAGGTAATAAGCACACATGCAGGTCCTTGTTTCATGTCCCCTTAGAGAGAATTATTTTGGCCATTGAAGAAGAAGGATTGAGCCTAGCCATTTCTACACTCATCTTGCTTCTTCCCTTTATCTAGCATTGAATTTTATAGGTTGAAAAGGGGGTGACGTCCTAGGCCTAGGTTATCTACAACTAGGGCCATCATCTTCTAGGGTTTGAAAGCCTTGTCTTTACAACACTTTCTCTCAACTCATCCTTTAGTTAAATTTATCATTTATGCTAGCCGTTTTTCCAAGTTGACCTAGGGAAGCAAGAAAGAGCACGAGGCCTTTCGTAAGCAACACCAGAGTGAGCATGTTTCCCCTAGGGTTTTGATTATAGAGCCCTGCCTTTGCAGCACTTTAGAACCCTTCCCTCTTGTCTTTAAGTCTTCATCCTTTCAAAACCCTGTTCCCTTATCTTATTTGACCCCATATACCCCAAGGCACTGATCTTTAGCCTCCAACGTTGAAGTCCTAGTGTCCAAAACAACTCTCAAAACTTTGAATTTTGAAACCCTAACTAACAAACTAACCTAAGTAAGGCTGACGTCACAATTGGTTATCTCATCTTGACGCAACAAATGTTGAAAATAGGTAATTAAATGATGATTTAAAGAACTTATTAAGTAAAGTGTTGGTTGGATACATTGTTGGCTTGATCATCTTGATAGTTATTAATGAATTGATGCCTTTTCCATAGCTAATTGATAAAACATTGACCTCATTGATATCTATTGTTTTTACATTGCTTATTGATTGATATCAGATAGTCATTGAAGTACTAACCCATTGAGTTACAACTTGCATATATATTGTATTATTGTTGTCTTGTCCCAGGCAGGTGTTTTCATTTGGGCATACACTTCTTTATTGGCTGATTAGCTGGATTGTCTGATCTTGGTGGTAACCTGTGAGGAGGAAAATTTAAACTTGACTTTATACCTTAGCCTCTTCAAAACCCCAGGTTGTCGGGGACGTCTCCCCTGGGTTAACCTCCCTAAACAGAAAGAACCTCCCCATCGAGGTGACATTAGGTGGGGAAGGTTCTTGTTATGCCAGTTTGGTCTCTATCCTTTAGCCTTTGACCTAAACTACAAACTGTGCAATAACAGGTCCATGGGTATCTAACAGTATGACATTACCACCAGCTTACCACTCCAGGGTAGTGACTCTTGGTTGCATGACCAAGGGAAAGGGGGTCTCATTATGAGGCAACCTTCTCATTTATGTGAAAGTACTTGTGGGTAATGTTGTCACCATTGGTTATCACACCAGGGCAGTGTCCCCTGATTAGCCTCTTGAATAAAGAGAAATAAAGAATAAAGAATAAAGAATAAAAGGCATGAATAGGCTTGGAAAAAATTGCATCCAGGACAGGTGCAACTCATCTTCTACAAAGGCACCCATAGGTAAAGCTTTGCACCCTCTACTCTCACTGCACCCACTTGCCTGGACATCCCTTATCCATATCACCCACTTACATGGCTTAGATGAGGTCTCTTCCGAAAACTTTCCTTTTCCAGTGGACACTAGCCCAATAGGATGCCCTATCACTTTCCCCAAACTTATATTGTAGGCTTGTAAAATGTCTTTGAGCTTTTAACAAAGGTAATAGGGGTTTTATGCACATGTTTAATAAAATTGATGATTAGATGTTATTGGCATTGCTATGATCCCTGTGACTTATGAGCCCATGGAGGGCATAGCTGTTGATGTGTAGGATCATGCCCGACAGAGAGGTACCATATTGGACCGATACACATGGGGAGATGATCAATTCAGACCTCCATGGGGATGAAGATCCCACCATATGGATGTTGAGACCCTAGCAGGGGGCAGGGACCAAGCAGAGGGGTTTACACAGGAAAGAAGAAGGACGTCTTGCAGAGGTACCTTAACAGAGCTTGACCTAGGGGTGTTGTGCCCTTTTCAGTGAAACGTTGGCCTTGGAAGGCCTAGGATGTCACCCTTGATGACCATAACGTCACCTAGCAACATGGATGCTTTGGAAGACAACTAGGGTAGTTTCGGCATGTGTGGCAAGTTGGAGAAGCCCAAGGAGGGTTAATGTTTTGCTCCAGGTTGTTGCATTTTCCCTAGAAGTGGCTAACGTCACCCTAAAAGGGGCATGACATCTCTCTTTAGCTTGAATAGGGTTTAATTTTAAGCATCTAATGTAAAACAATACTATTGTAATGATCCCAAGCCATTATGTCAGGATCATCACGGTTTTGGTGTCTTTTAAAACTTTTACTGGTTGTGGTATTTCGTCAAACACTTGGCTAACCTACTTGTTTATATGTGTTTACTTGCTAGATGGCCTCTTGATTTGGCCTTAGGGTTTACTGATGTGTTATACATGTGTATTGCAAAAATAAATAAGAAGATATAACCATGGAACATACCTCAACCATATGCAATATGATAGATAAGCCAAAACATCTAAAACTGCTTTTATTCATGAAATAGAGAAACCTGCTACAATGAAGAGGCCGATTTGGAATGCTCAATAGATGGCTAAGAAGATAGACAATAGAAGTTGCTACAAAAAGCTCCACAAGAAGACTACAATAAGCCTCCATAGTTTGGATAAGTGATGAAGACCAATGCCAAGGTAGATATGGGCCGTATGAAGTGTCGAACCCCCAAGCTGGAAGATGCCACGCCCAGCTAAACTGTCAATCCATACAATTTCGTCCCTACTGTCAAAGACCTCCAAATGCTATGATGAAGGTGCTGAATTTTAGATCGATATGAGTGGAATCCCCTCCTAAAATATCAAACCGAAACACCAAGGAAAACTCCTCCAAAAGTCGAATCCTCCAATGGAGCTACGTCCCCCTAAAATTACCAAACCCTAGAATTTCGGCCCTGATGAAGGAGGCCTCCAAATGAGTCCAAACTTGGCCCAATGATAAATCGGGGTGGTGGTATCCCCCTTCTGATGTCTCAGACCAAAATTCTAAGGATAACTCCTCCAAACTGAGTAGATATGAATCTCAAAAATACCCTCCTCTCCAATTCGTCCCAATGCTCTAGGAAATAATCTGAACCCTAAAACTCTCTCAAGAGGCACTAGAAATCATGGATAAGGCCCTGCAAGTAAAACCCAAATGCTCAAATCTCCAATAACCCCCTCAAACTCTTGCAACGAGCCTTCCTTCACTGAATGGTGCGCCCCCCTTACTGGAAACCCCCAATGGTGTGCCCTCCTTCTCTTCCTATGCCTGCGGTTGGTGTAGAACCCTCCTACATTGATGTAGATCCGAACTAGAATGGTGTGGGAGAGTATTGCATCTCTGAGACCAATCTTGGGATAAGATAGGTGGAATCTTTCACCACTTAAATGTCCTCTAGGGTTTGTTAAGTCAAAACCCTCAATGTTGGGCTCACTAGCAAGAAGCGAGATATCAAGAGATGATCATACATGAATAATGAGAAGAGGCCCTTACCTTTCCTTTATACTTTTGGCTCACCTTGTCCCTCCAAAGTGACTTTCATTTTATTAATATTTAATTAATTAATTAAATCATTTTAATTAATTAATTAAATCATTTTAATTAATTAATTAACCTTTTTACCTCTGAAAAGCTCCTTATCTCTCCTTGTGGCTTCCCTGGCCACTGAAAGTCACTTCTAGCCATCCCATCTTGTAGTGTTTCTCCTCCCAATTCCAATGAGCTATTACACTGAGAGGTGCCTCCAAGTAATGTGCCCAAAATGACCTCTTCAGTGAATTCCATTGACTTATAGCTCAAAATACTCAAAATCATGGAAATCATCGAAATGCAACGGAACCAAAGCCAACCTATGCAGAATGGCTCATAATGATGAGATATGATGAGAAATGCCACCTGGACCTCACAATGCCTCTCAATAACCCTTGTACTCATTATAACACCCATCTAGCTACTCTGGTCATCATAAACCTCTGCACTGTGATGATGTCCCAAAGAGGGGACATTACAATAATTTTTAGTATTTTGGCCTTGTCGGCCTTTTTATGACCTAAATGTGAAATTAGGTCATGGTATAGTATAAATTGAGGGTTTTTACGCTCATTTTTTTATCATCTCTCACTCACTCATTAGTGAGGTCTGAAATTTGCGCTACACTTGGTGTTCTTGGCTGAAATGGTGAGGCTCACTTGTTAAAGGAAGGCATTTTTGGATTTCTATTGGCATTTTTGGCATTTCTCTTGATGGAAGGTGTTACAACTAGGGTTTTCTATGTTATTTCTTGGTGAAATGTAAGTAAATTTCTACAAAAAATTCTTAATTGAATGGTTGTATTGTTATTTCTTGCATATGTTGTTATGATTTCTTGAATAAACCCTAGGCGACAAGCACAGATTGTAGGTCCTTGTCTCATGTCCCTGTCAAGATTTTGAGCCATTTATTGAAGAGAGATAGTGCCTTGCCTTAGAAACACTCTTTTCTTCCTCTTCTCCTATGCTAGTCGTTTTACTTTTTTGAAGATAAGAAGGAGAAAACACATCAAGGCCTAGTTCCCCTACACCTTGATGAGCCGATTTTCCATAGGGTTTGTTGGTGAAGCCTTTCCATAGCAACACATTGCCTGCAAAACCTCTCGTCTTAGTTTTATGCAACCTTTTGAGCTAGCCATTTTTTCCATTGAGCTAAGGAAGGAGGAGAGAGCATTGAGGCCTAGTTCCCTTACACCAAAGTGAGCCTCTCTCCCCTAGGGTTTTATCCTTGAGGCCTTGCCTTAGAAACACCTCAAGCTCTAACCCTCTTGTCCTTAGTTTTGTTATTTTTCACATGATCCTTCAAATTTTGTGTACTCTACCTATGACTCCATTAACCCTAAGGCACTGATCTAAAGACCTCTTTGTCTTGAATAAACTTGATCACAACTTCAATCAAACACTTAAAAAAATTACTAATCTTTCTAAACCTAGCCTAAAGACTAACCCTACTAACTAATTGTTGCCATCATCTTTGCATCATTGTGCAGCTAACATTTTACTTGTGAGCAATTGAATGGTTATTCAAGGCATTATCCAAATGAAGTGTTCATTATTACATTGAATGCCACGTTTCTTTAACATTTATTGAAGAAGTGATATTATGCATCGTTGCTATTATATAAACATTGACTTCGTCAATATTCATTGCTCAATTGCTTATATATCAGATAGTCATTGATTATATGAAGTACTAACCAAGCGAGTAAGATTGCATATATATGTTTCTTGTTGCTTTGTCTCGGGCAGGTGCATCTCTATTTTTGGTTGTACTTCTCTTTATTGGATATTAGCCAAACAATATGCTCGGTGTTGACTTGTGAGGGGGGAAATTTACCTTTGATCTTACAATCCTTTGCCTTCTCAAAACCCCAGGTCACCAGGGACGTCTCCCCTGGGCCTTACCTCCCTAAACAGAAGGAACCTTCCCATTGAGGTGAAATTGGGTGGGATTGGTTCACTTATGCTAGTTTTCCTTTTTACATCTATCCTTTATCCTAACTACAAACTGTGTGATAACATTTTTGCGTCGTTGCTAGGGAACACTGAGTCAAACCTTCCTCAAAAATGACAATTTTCGGTAAGTCTTGCCTCTAGAGTCTTCATCTTACAAGCTTACCTGGTGACTCCACTTTGGGTGTTTTCCCTTTTCTTTGATAGTTTCAAGCAAATTATCTAGCGACTCCACTAATGATGACCCGTAGTGGGCGTCAGTACTCAATCCCCTCTACTGTGGTAACTGCCACCCCTATGAACACTACTCCTCCCGTAAATTCCCACAAATGGTCTCACCTAGGAAATTTTGGTTGTTTTGACCTAAGTAACATCCAAGGTGGATTACATGACTTACCAAAAGATGCCAAATCTTGGTTTCCACTCTTCTGGGGAAAAGGGGTACATTCCGGTAAATCACATTGGACTTGTTATCGCACAGTTTGTAGCGAGGTCAAGTGGCTATGAGGTAGAAGGGCAAACTAGTGTAACAGGAACCTATCCCATCGAATGCCACCATGATGGGGAGGTTCTTTCTCTTTAGGGAGGTTAGGCCCAGGGGAGACATCCCTGGTAACTTGGAGTTTTGAAGAGGCAAAGGTTTAAAAGTCAAAGTAAAGTCCCCCCTTCACAGGTCACCACCAAAACAGATAGTCTGGCTAAACAAACAATAATTAAGTGCAGGCCCAAAGAAGAACACCTGCTCGGAACAAAGCAAACCAATATATATATATATATACAAGCTATGATTCAATGGTTTAGTACTTCAATAGAATATTTGATATCAATGTGTAAGTAATTGCAACAATAAATATGATGAATTCAATGTTTGTTAATATAGAAATGAAATAATGTTACTTCACTAATAAATATCAAGATGATGTAGCAATCAATGTATCCAACAATCCCTCATTCAATAAATGCATTAAACACCATCCAATTGCTTAATAAATAAAAGGTGTTGCGTCAAGATGAAATAACCAAGGGTGACGTCGGCTTTTTTACGGTTAGTAGTTAGTTAGGGTTTCAATTTATAATAGGTTTTGAGAGTTGTTTTAATCACTTTTAATTCAACGTTGGAGGCTAAGGATCAGTGCCTAAGGGTTATGAATTCAAAAAGGTGAAGGACGCATAA
>ML810732.1:184487-194532 GCA_009831015.1 Picea engelmannii | reverse complement strand
CCCCCGTCCCCCCGTCTTGGTGGAACATTGGAAATCATGGCTAAGGCCCTACAAGTAAAACCCAAATGCTCAAATCTCCAAGAGCCCTCTCAAACTCCTACAACGAACCTTCCTTCAATGAATGGTCCGCCCCCCTTGCTGGGAACACCCATTGGTGCGCCCTCCTTCTCTTCCTGTGCCTGTGGTTGGTGTAGAACCCTCCTGCACTGAGTAGATCTGAACTAGAATGGTGTGGGGGAGTATTGCATCCCCGAGACCAAGCTTGGGACAAGCTAGGTGGAATCTTTTACGACCGAATCGTCCTCTAGGGTTTGTTAAGTCAAAACCCTCAAAACCCCCAAGATATGGGTCTCTAGCTAGAAGCCAGATATCAAAATGATAAACATACATGAAAGAATGAGAGAATAGAGGCCCTTGCCTCTTCTTTATACTCCCTGCTCACTTGTCTCTCCAAAGTGACTTTTCTTTTTTAATTATTAATTAATTAATTAAATCACTTTAATTAATTAATTAACCTTTTAACCTCTGAAAAACGCCTTATCTCTCCTTGTGGCTTCCCTGGCCACTGAAAGTCACTTCTCACCATCCTATCCTGTAGTGTTGCTCCTCCTGATTCCTATGAGCTATTACACTGAGAGGTTCCTCCAAGTATCGTGCCCAAAATGACCTCTTTAGTGAATTTAATTGACTTATAGCTCAAAATACTCAAAATCATGGAAATTGTCAGAATGCAACGAAACCAAAGCTAATCTGTGCGGAATGGATCATAATGATGAAATAGGATGAGCGATGCAAGTTGGACCCCAAAACATCCCTCAATAGCTCTTGTACTCGCTATAATCTCCAACTGGCTACTCTGGTCATCATAATCCTCTGTAATGTAATGATGTCCCAAAGTGGGGACATTACAGTCCTCCTTGCTAGAATATTGCTTGTCCTCAAGCAATAACCGAATCCCTCCAAGTATAATACCAGGATCCCATGTCCACCTGTGGGACACACAGTAGACCCCATCCAAAGATGAACTATCATGCACTCTGCCCCCTGGGTCCCATATCAAGACATGAATTGCAATTCCCTGGGAAGCATAATCCTGAAATATACCAACTTCGTGAAACTCTTGCACATGACACATGGCCTCATCCCGGAATGAGTCCATCATCCAAGTCCCTACCAAGATCAACATGGTCTCCATCAACTGCACATGTTGATGCCAAAATGAGGTACTGCAAGACCTCTGTGAGACACCCTCAAGTGTTGTGCTCTCCTCAACACTGAAGCCAGATGGAAAGTCAAAACGACTTTCCTCTGCAAAGGTCCACTTGCCCCTATCAGTCAGTGAAATGCTCAACCTTGCAATCCTCGGGTCCCATGCTAGTCTTTGTCGAAGATCACCATGCTGACACTGCACTACATTGACCCTGCCTGACTGCTCCCTGTATATATACTGGATCCTCCACTCCTGGATCCTCAAACTAAAGTACCTGTGGCAATTGGACTTGCTGTCCAGAAACTGCATCTGTGAAAATGTCTCTGTGGAAGTAGTACTTGCCCAACCACCTCCATGTCCGATCTTGATGATCAAGAGTGAAAAGCTTCCTCGCTCCATAGGACAAGTCCTTGTAGGCCCACTCCGAACCAACCCATGGTGGCATATGTGGCTCTCTGGCGCAACCTGGGTCACTCTGTAGTGAAACATCCTGCTAGCCAAATGAACTTTTGGATCCCATGGCAAACTTGGAAGTTTATCACTTCCAATCTCCTCTAACTGCTCCTGCGTGGGACTAATCACTGCCATAAGTCCTCTGTGCTCACCTGCTATCACCTGGCCTATGATGCTCACCATCACGTGCCAAGTCTCAATTGGTTTCCTGTGACGATCCACCTCTATCCGGTTGGATGCCGTAAAAACACTCATGTCAGGTGGTCTCGGCCTAGCCACTCCCCATGTCCTCAGCCACTGCCTATCCCTCTTCATGCTGTTGTCTATGATAAAAGTGTCGGGAAAGGCTAACAAAAACATCTGCAACTGACTGTAGGACTGGAAGATATCATATGCTTTGGTCAATCCCAAGGATTCAACCAGAAGCTCGTCCATCGGTATCCATAAATACTCTCTTGTGGACATCACCGAATCCCAATCATCTAGTACAAGTAGTAACCCCTCCAACTGCTGGTCAACCAACCTCCATCTCTCATCTCCCATGCAATTGCTGAAATGGTGAAGGTGCTCTCTCATAACTAAGTGTTGCTACAAATGAGTGATATCTGCATGCTCCCCTAAGTGTGTCTCCTCTGCTAGTCCACAACCATCCTCCGACAATGTGACTGACTGACATATCTGAGTATCCACTAAAATAGATGAAGTGGATCTTTGACGAATCTCCTCAAGAAGCTCATCTGATCTGGACTTTGATTCTTGAAGGGTCTGTGTGTCGCTCAAGAATCCTCGAGTGCTCTCCAACTCCTGAGTAAGTCTGTCCACCTCCAACTCCTGCTCTGTTAAGGCCCTGTGATACATCTCGCCAATCCCCAGTAGGTAGTCCCTGTCCGTCAACAACTGCTGGTAGTCAGTCCTCATCATAGACACTCTCTCCTTGAGGGTATGAAGGTCATCCATGGCAAATCTGCACTATCATGTGTCACTGATGCCCTCCAGCAGTAATCTGCCATCAATGCATGCGTGTCATCAATGCGCCTGGTGGCCGCCATGATCATATCCTCACTGACTCTCAATTGTCCTGTCAAGTAGTGTGACTCTTGATCATAGTCCTTTTGAGGCGCCACCTCACATCCCTCACTGCTGGTGTCCACTCTGGAATCCCCAAAAATACTCTCTGCAAAAGATAAAATGTTGAACAAATCCTTGTCTATTGTGCTACTGGGTCCTCCTATATGTGACTGCATAACATCCCCAATTGCTAGCTCTCTCTGAATCATATTGTATTCGGTGTGAGCAGCTGTATCCTCCTGTGCACTCACCTTGCTACTATCATCTGTGCCTCGATCCCATATCGATGTGTCCAAACACGTGCTATGGTCATCCTGACTAATAAAGAGTGCATCCTCATCAATGCAGGTCGATCCTGGAAGTAAGTGCCCCATCAACCTGTTAGTGTCCACAATTTGCTCAACTAATGGAGTCTTCAAAAGTGGTGACTCCATCTCCTCATGCTGATCTGTATGTGCAAGGTTCACTGTCTCCAAGTCATGTCTCTCTTCCTGGGTCTGTGGATCCATATGTCCATGGTGTGCATCCCTCCACACTAGGCTCCTCCATCATATCTGAAATGCCACTGATATCTTCATGTGACGTGGCTATCATGGGTGTCTGAAAATATGACAAGTGTGTCATGGTCATCATAGGGAGCTCATCATCTCTAGGCGCTAACATGTGTGAATCCCCACTAGTGTCTCCACTCTGCTGAGGTGTGGGGTCATCAACACCATGTGATATGTCTGCTGAAATGAAGGTGTTGTCATCCTGTTCCTCCGACTGTCTATCCACTACACAAGGGTCACCATCCTCCCCAAGCGTGCCATAATCACTAGTATCTACAAGTGTGCAAGAGTCACTATCCTCCTCAAGCGTGTCAGAATCACTAACCTCGGTGCAAGAGTCACTAGCATCATCGCACTGCTCCAAATAAGCATCTATCGCTCCATCCCCACACACCTCATCATCACTGTCATTGTGCACCTCAATAATATGCTTCTTACCCTTACCCCTACATCTATGTTCTGGTTCCCAAGGCACCTTGCAACTGTAGCAAAGTTGCGTGCTCTCAATGGGTGTGGGGATGCTCTGTTCTTTCTTCCATCCATTAGCTATTCCCTTTTGCAGTTTTCTGATCTGTTCTCCATTCTGTTTTATGCTGGCCATCAAATCTGCTAAGTCCATTTCTCATCTAGCTTCTCTAGCTCTCTTTTCCTCTACTACGCCAATCCAATGTGTAACCTTATCTTTGCTCCATCTAGGATTTTTATAGGATAGAAAATGATGGAATGTTATTAGACCTCTGAGATTCTCATTGAGGGTTTGATATTCCCTCTCACAATCAACAATCCTTCCTGTAAAATCCCACACATCCATCTCTCCATATGGAAGACCCTCAGGCTGGCAGGAGTTTAACTCTGATACCACTGTAATGTTCCCAAGCCAATATTCCAGGAACATCACGGTTTTGGGTGTATTTTTAAACTGTTTCTAGTTGTGGCATTTCTTCAAACACTTTGCTTACAGTGATCCTTTAGGTTACGCTTAGGGTTATACTGACGGTTTATATGTGTGTTTGCAGCAACAGATAAGAAGATAAAGCAACGAAACATACCTCAACCATGTGCAAGATTAACAATATAATAGACAACCCCCAAAATGATTCAGATCTGATCTTTATTCATAACAATAAGCAAGAACCTGATACAACGAAGATGCCGATCTGGAATGATCAAGAGATGGATCCAATAACATAATAGGAGCTGCTCCAACAAGATACTATAAGCCTCCAAAGGTTGGATACACGATGAAGACTGAATACAAGTAGAGATCTAGGTCGTATGCAATACCAAACCCCCAACCGGAAAACCCATGCTCTAGTAGGACACTGAAACCCTCAATAATTCAGCCCAGCTGAAGAAGCCCCCAAATGAGTTCAATGAAGATGCCAAACTGTAGATCGGGATGTGTAGAGTCCCCTCCTAAAATCTCAAACTGAAATACCAAGGACTGCTCCTCCAAATGTTGAATCCTCAAGTGCCCTCCTGAAAACTGTCAAACCCTACAATTTCGGCCCTGATGAAGGAGGCCTCCAAATGCCCTGAAACTCACTAGAAAGGTAGATCGGGACCTTGCAAGTCACTGGGTGAAGTCTCAGGGTCAGATCTGAAGTATAACCCCTCCAAACTGAATAGATCTGAATCTCAAAAATGCCCTCCTTCTCTCCAATTCGCCCAATGCTCTAGGGAATCATTTGAACCATAAAACTCTTACAAGAGGCACTAGAAATCATGGCTAAGGCCCTACAAGTAAAATCCAAATGCTCAAATCTCCAAGAGCCCTCTCAAACTCCTACAACGAACCTTCTTTCAATGAATGGTGCGCCCCCCTTGCTGGAACACCCATTGGTGCGCCCTCCTTCTCTTCCTGTGCCTGTGGCTGGTGTAGAACCTTCCTGCGCTGAGTAGATCTGAACTAGAATGGTGTGTGGGAGTATTGCATCCCCGAGACCAAGCTTCGGACAAACTAGGTGGAATTTTTCACCAAAGAATCGTCCTCTAGGGTTTGTTAAGTCAAAACCCTTAAAACCCCCAAGATATGGGCTATCTAGCTAGAAGTCAGATATCAAAATGATAAACATACATGAATGAATGAGAGAATAGAGGCCCTTGCCTCTTCTTTATACTCCCTCCTCACTTGTCTCTCCAAAGTGACTTTTCTTTTTTAATTATTAATTAATTAATTAAATCACTTCAATGAATTAATTAACCTTTTTACCTCTGAAAAGCACCTTATCTCTCCTTGTGGCTTCCCTGGCTATTGAAAGTCACTTCTCACCATCCTATCCTGTAGTGTTGCTCCTCTCGATTCCAATGAGCTATTACACTGAAAGGTTCCTCCAAGTATCGTGCCCAAAATGACCTCTTCAGTGAATTTAATTGACTTATAGCTCAAAATACTCAAAATCATGGAAATTGTCGGAATGCAACGTAACCAAAGCCAATCTGTGCGGAATGGATAATGATGATGAAATAGGATGAGTGATGCAAGCTGGACCCCAAAATATCCCTCAATAGCTTCTGTACTCGCTATAATCTCCAACTGGCTACTCTGGTCATCATAACCCTTTGTAATGTAATGATGTCCCAAAGTGGGGACATTACAGGGCTCAGGCCCACGACCTTAACCAAATCGTGGCTAAGAACTATGAGTCTAGCCTCTGGAGCTTAGTTTCCTTGAATAAATTAACACTTCCCCTTCCTCCTGAAGCTTATCATTTTCATTTTGTTGTTTGTTTTGTTTTGCTTTTTGGTGTTTTAGTGTGCTCATTTAATCCTAAAGAGCCTTCTGGTGGTTGGGAGCTGATTTGGTTGCCTATTGTTTTCCTTTCCCTTGTCATTCCCTTTTGGAGATCAATAAGCTGATCTTCTGTGAGAGTGTACAAATAAGACTGTTTGTATTTTGTGGTTAGGAAAACCAAATCAACTTCCACTTCATTATCCTCCTGTCCCCCACTCTTATTATCATCCGAGAGCAGAGACAACAACTCTTCACCCGTGGATACCCTAGTCTCCTCAATCTCTTCCTTTTGTTCTTCACCTATTCCCTTGGTCTCCTTCCTTATTTTCTTACTCATGACTGCTTTTTGCTCCATTCTTCAGAGTGGGTTCACATTGGCTTCAAGTCGAAACAGATCATCATCTTCCTTGCATCGAAAGGATCTTCTAGCCTTGACCACCTATAGTAGACAGAGTTGGAGGACAACACATCTTCAGATACCCCATTTATTGCGAGTTTGGAGGGAGGTTCTATTGCCTATACTGGGTTTTGGATGAGTCCCTCTTTATTTTTTTTCCAGAACCCAGATCAGAGGTGTCTTGCTCTTTTTATGAGGGAGGTGCTTGGTTTTAGATGGCAAGCCCTTTGCAGCCCTCCCTATCCTAACTCAACCAGGGGGATTGCTTCGTTCTTTCTTGTTATTTAGCCTACTTATGGTTGAAACGACAACTAGAGATTCAGACTCCTCTTCCCGACCACTCCTCCTCCATTAGGGTGTCCTCCTTCTGACAAACATTTTAGAGTTCTTGCCCAGACCCTAGGTTGGGCGCCACAATACTGACATACAATGTTACTCTAAGAGATTCCAGATCTAGGGGCAGAGACAAAGACCTCCGTTCAGACTCGAGTACCAGTCCCACACTTTGTCCAGCAAACATACTGATTCAAAGTTTGTTCCCCGACTCAACCTTGTGGTATGAGTGGGGAGGTTCTTCATGCCGAAGGGCACCCAGGATCCTGCCCAGGATTGTGCAGCAGGCCCCCCTTAGTCTTGGTTATTCGCCAGATGACCTTATCAAACAATGTGTTGGGGCCTTTAAAGTTTATAGCGACAGAGGATTCGGAAGAGGAGACTTCCCTCACTTCTCTTTTGACCTAACATGCCCTTCCTGTTGGTGTTTTCACTGTTGTGCTCATTTCATTTTCCTTATGCATTAGATCTTGTATCTTTGCTTGGTGTTGCTAGATTAGATCTAGGAGATACCATGACACTCCCACTTTATATTACACTGGTGTTACTCCTTAGTCCCATTGACATACTTTTGTGGTCATTTGTTGGACAAATAAAACTATCTTATCTCATCTTTCATCATCTTCCCTCAAGATTTCTTTTTCTTTACTTGTTCCATTTTCTCCCTCCGTTGGTCCATTATAGAATTCTCTATCTGGTTAACTATCTCCTTCACATAAAGTTGTGGGCTTAATTTGGGCAACATTTAAAGAGATCTCCTGACCTCTTGTTTTCTGCTGTTGTTGGTGGGTCACTAGCTTTGCAATCATGTTTTGTTGAGGGTGAACATTCTCATTAGATATTTCACCTTTTTGCTGTTTGCTTGATTCCCCTTCTCTTGAAGATGGGTTAACACCTCAAACTCATTAGTAGTGGTTTCTAGAGTCTCTTATTTTTTAAATATTAGTGGTTAACAACATAACAACATAATTATATATTAAAATTTTAATTAATAATGATGATTATCAATTTCTAAACCAATCTCTAAACCTATCCCTCTAAACTTGCAAGAGGCAGGGACTAAGCTGCCATGCAGCCCTTGTTTTTCTTGTTGAGACCTTATTATGTGACTGGAACCTAAGGTTATAAACACAGAAAATGACTTTAACCTGTATACTAAACTCAATATGGAAATACATTGTTACTTGTACTGTTCGTATTGGTCATGAAAGTGCATATTCATATCAAACGAATAAGAAGACTGTATTCCGATATGAAGGTATAAACTGCAGCCAAAACCATGTTCCATTCCTTCAAACAGAGCAGCCATAAAAACCACAAATCTTATGTATAAACACAGATGGAAATGGATCTGTTTTAATGTATGGGAAATGGATCCTGTACTGCAAGAACTGTTTCAGGCAACTGGAAACGGTTCCAAAACCTTTTTGGCGATTCTTGGTGAATGCCCACTTCTGTGGTTTCGATCTGTATTGGGTGCAGGAGTGGCATCCTAGACAGGTGATTTTGGTAACTGTGATTTTGGTAAATTATATTTCTTTTACCCTAACCCTTGCCTAAAGGTATAAATAAGAACCCCTCCCCCTTCACTTAGCCTCATTCATTCCTTCCTCCTCAAAGAAGTGGTGGATTGCTCCTTTTGGTCTGCGGCTCCTTTGTGACAGTGTGCGGCCTCCTTGTGATAGTGCTCAGCTCCTTATGATAGCAGCTCGGCCTCCCTTTGTGACAGATCAATCTCTTCTTTTTGCTTCCAGGTCCTTGCTTGATTTGCTTGATGCTGTGTGGGTGTTGAGGGTGTCTAATCCTCTGCTGGTGCTGTTATTGCTGCCCTCTTTGATTGTTACCAGCCGCCCCCCTCCTTCTACCAGTGATACCTTCCTTGAAGCCTGCTGTCCCCTTATTTAGGACAGATCTGGGATCTTGAAGGCCATGACATCTTAGAGGGGTGGCTGGACCTTCATTACAGGCAGCCGTCCCTCCTTCTTCTGGCAGATTTTTTGTGTGAGGGTTTGTTACTGTGTGGGGTTTTGGGTGTGAGGGTTTCATAGTGGTTTGACAGTCCAATACTTTTCTTGACAAAGATCTGACCCTTGAGGCAGATCCATGATACATAGACTTATCTGAGCATACTTCAGTGGCTTATTATCTCTTAGGTGTGCTATGCTCTTCTTCTTCTTACAGAGGTAAGATTATCAAGAGGTAAGTTACTTACAGTTCAGATCTATAATTTGCTCATGATCAGAATTGTTTATTTAGCCTAGATCTATCTAATCTGCATGTTCAGTTTTATACCTACTGTTTAGATTTGTTTTAGAAACTCTTCTACTGTTTAGATACAAAATAGAATTGCTTCATGGTATAGATCTGTCTTCTGCACTTGTTCTGGTTCAGATCTGATTACCTTACTCACTCAGAAACTGTTTATGGTTTGGATCTAACTACTGCTTATGATCAGAAGTAAATTCTAGTTCAGATCTGAATATTTTGATCACTCAGAAATTGTTTATGGTTCAGATCTATATTGCTGTTCATGTTCAGATTTAATTTTCAGATCTAACTATCTAGCATACTCAGAATTTTTTGAAGTGGAGACCTGTGTGTTTATGCTGAATTTGTCTACAGATTTTTTTTGAAAACTAGATTCTTGTCTTCTTTACCTATTTCTAACAGTTATCTAATTAAACTTAGATACTCCTTGGAGCCAAGGCGGATGTGCTATATGTTCTTGATTATGTAGGAAGGAGGTCTTAGTATGCCTGCCATTTTGGCTCGACTATGTAATATATGGCCTCTTCAACAAAAAGGGGAAATATACCTTCAATTTTTTTTCTTACATCTGCTAGGACTTACAGAATTTTCTAGGATTGGTAATTAAGGTTGTTTTGTAAACGAATTGTATTTAACGTTTTAGTTATTTCAGTAACTGTCCCCCCTTATTGGTTTTATAGAGAACTAGTATCTCAAATAATTTTTGTGTATGCTGTGATTGTTGATGTTAATTGCACATGATATCCTTGCAGTCTCAAAATGGTGGCAAGAACAGGTGATCCTCCTAGAGGCAGTGCTGCAGCTGCTGGCCTGCGGCGAAGGAGAATGTCAGGAGCTGGAGCTGGAGCTGGCAGTAGCAGTGGAGGCAATATGCTGAGATTTTATACGGATGATGCTCCAGGACTTAAAATCACACCAACTGTGGTATTAGTGATGAGCCTTGGATTCATTGGCTTTGTGACTACCTTGCATGTAATTGGTAAATTATACCATTATAGGGCTGGAGTATGATTATATTTGACAATAAAGAT
>ML810732.1:124772-136873 GCA_009831015.1 Picea engelmannii | reverse complement strand
AACTTCAAGCTTTGAAACAATGCAACATTCTTGTATGAAAAAGCAACTTGTGGCTAAAAATCCTATTGATATTCACTACAATTTCCATCTTGAAAAATTCAAACTCAGAGATGCAAGCCAAAGACATCGTGGTTGTAAATTGCAAAAGATGGTTCAGAAAAATAATGCTAAAAGACAACCCAACATTCAAGCATGTAAGGGAATATTCAAGGTTGGAAATGACAATGAGAAACCAAGAATATTCATCCATGCAATCATGGGATTCATGGTTGGAAATGACATTTAATACCATCCACTTTTTTGCAAAAAATTGGTACGACATTTACTTGTGCCAAATTGATTTTTTATTCGTGTTTTCTTTTAGAATTTACAAACCACGGGCATGGGTTTTCATGGCTTGAATCTCTTTTGGGATCTAGACCTTTCTTTGATGACCTAGCACATGGATACACACTAGCACATTGTTCCATGTATGTTTCACTTATGGATCTAGTGTTTAGCCCATTTTTTACGATGGTTGAAACTTGGGATATGAGTCTATTAGACTTGTTGAAAATTCCCTTGAGGGTACTGTTATCACATAGTTTGTAGCAAGGATAAAGGCTATAAATTGGAGAGTCAAACTGGCGTAACAGGAACCAATCCCACCCAATGTCACCACAATGAGATGGTTCTTTCTCTTTAGGGAGGTAAGGCCCAGGGGAGACGTCCTCGGTGACCTGGGGTTTTCAGAAGGCAAAGGATTACAGGATAAAGCAGTTATTCCCCCCTCGCAAGTCACCACCGAGCAAATAGTCATGGCTAAACAACCAATAATAAAGTAAAACCCCCAACAGATATACCTGCCCGAAACAAAGCAACATCAAATGATATATGCAAGCTAGTTCAATGGGTTAGTACTTCATATAAATTGATGACTATCTGATAAACATATAAGCAAATTGACAATAAACATTGACGAAGTCAATGTTTATAAATAACAATGAAAATTTTTGCACTTCATCAATAAACGTTGAAACAATGTGGCATTCAAAGAAATAGATCGATACTTCATTCAATAAATACTTATAACCACCGTTCAATTGCTTATAATGAAAACGTTTAGCTGCACAAAGGTGTTAATTTCAAGAGATGACGACAACATATAGGGTTAGAATGTTAGTTTAGGCTAACGTTAGTGAAGTTAGGGTTTTGATTCAAGAGTTTGAAAGTAGTTTTGATCAGGTTCACTTCAACGCATGGGGTCTTAGGATCAGTTCCTTAGTGTTAAATGGAGTCAACAGTGAAGGACGCAAGAACTGAAGGAGACAAAAGTCAAAATGGCTAAGGACTAGAGGGAGAGACTTTGAGGTGTTGCTAAGGCAAGGCCTCAAAGTCGAAACCCTAGGGGAGAGAGGCTCACTTTGGTGTAGGTGAACTAGGCCTCAGTGCTCTCTCCTCCTTCCTTAACTCAAATGGCAAAATGGCTAGCTGAAAGATAGCATAAACTAAGACAAGAGGGTTTGATGAAGCAGAGTGTTGCTACAACAAGGCTCTTTCAGCAAACCCTAGAAAAAATCGGCCCAAACTGTAGTAGACCTAGGCTTAAGGCGTCTCTTTCTTCTTAGTACGGCTAGCAATAAATGAAGAGAAAAAGAGGGTGTAGCTACGACTGGGCTCACTCTTCTCTATCAATGGATGAAAATTTCTCTCAATGGGGACATGAGACAAGGACCTACTTGTGTGCTTGTCACCTAGGGTTTTTGTTCAGCAAAAATCATAAACATATGCAAGAAATGAAACTACAACCATTCATTCAAGAAGTTTTGCAGAAAATTACTTACATATCACCAAGAAATATCAATGCAAACCCTGGTTGTAACACCTTCCTTCAAGAGAAATGCCAAAACATGCCAAAATAATCTTCCTTCAACAAGTGCGCATCAGTAAATCAACCAATAACCCAAGAGAGGGCACAAATTTCAGACCTCCTTACGGAGTGAGTAAGTCGTCATGTAAAAATGAAGGTGAAAATCCCTCATTTATACAGTATCATGACCTAAATTTACATTTTAGATCATGTAAAAGGCCGACAAGGCCAAAATACTAAAATCATATTGTTTTACATTAAAATGTCAATTTAAAACCCTAATCAAGCTGAAAATAGATAAAAATCCTCTCTAAGGGGGATGTTAGCCCCTTCTAGGGCAAATGAAGCATCCTGGAGCAAAACGTTAGCCCTCCTTGGGCTTCTCCAACCTGCCACACGTGCCAATACTGCCTAGTCTGCCTCCCAATACGTCCAATAGGCTGGATGACATCATGGTTATCATGGGTGACGTCCTAGGCCTTCCAAGGCCAACATTCCACTGAAAGAGGGTCAATCCCCCTAGGTCAAGCTCTGCCAAAGTGCCTCTGGTGGAACGTCCTCTTCTTCTCTGGTGCAAAGCCCCTGATCCATCTCTGTCATGTCTCTGCCCCCTGATGGGGTCTCAACATCCACCTGATGGTCCCTTCATCCCCATGGAGGTCCAAACTAATCATCTCCCCATGTGTACTGGTCCAAAATGGTACTTGTCCATCGAGCATGGTCTTTCACATCAATAGCTACGCCCTCCATGGGGTCATCAGTCACAGGGATCATAGAAATGTCAATCACATCTCATCATTAATATTATTAAACATGTGCATAAAATCCCCAATACATCGGTTAACAGCTCAAAGACATTACATAAGCCTACAATACAAGTTTAGAGAAAAAAACAAGGCGCCCTATTGGGCTAGTGCCCACTGGAAAAGGTAAGTTCCCGGAGTAGACCTCATCCAAGCCATGTAAATGGGTGATGTGGTCAAGTGATGTCCAAGCAGGTGGGTGCAATGTGGGCAGAGGATGCAAAAAACTTTACTTGTGGGTGACTTTGTAGAAGGTGAGTTGTACCTGTCCTGGATGCATTCTTTCCGAGCCCATTCTTGCCTTTTATTCTTTTTGTTATTTTATCTTTTATTACCTTTTTCCTTTTTTTTGTTCAAGAGCTAATCAGGGGACACTGCCCTGGCGTGGTGACCAGTGGTGATAGCGTTACCCACAAGTACTTTCACATAAATGAGAAGGTTGGCTAGTGATGAGACCCCCTTTCCCTTGGTCATGCAACCAAGAGTCACTGCCCTGGCATGGTAACCAGTTTGTGGCAATGTCATACTGCTAGGTACCCATGGACCTAATAGGTTGGCTCGTGATGAGACCCCCTACCCTCTGGTTAGGTCTTGTTTTATTATTTTTTTGGGTCCCTCTTGTTTCTTGCTGAGAAGCCTTTTATTGATTTATGGGGGATCCTTGGGCGAAGCATCTCGAGGTTTCATTTTTAGGCTTTTATCTTTTACCAGCTTGCTTTTACCTTCTGGGCCTTTAGCCCCTTCTTCCCACGAGATAAGGTGTAATCTTGAAAATAGGTCAACCCAGTGACAGGACAAGTGGAATGGGATAAGTGAGCGGGAAACAAGATGGAAAAGTGGTGCTGTGAAGGGAGCGGACGATGGATTTTCCGAAATCCTCCCCAGTGGCAAACCAAAACCTACAGGCACAGGCTTACTAGGGCACCCTGTCAAACCCCCAGACATGGTCAAGTGGGCAAGTGTAAGATCCAAGCAGTTGTTAGAAATAAAAGGAATCAGATGCACATATTCAAAGGGTTTGATGATCAAAGTGACACATACCATGATACCTAGACTAATTACCTCATGGACCAAGAACCATCTCTGACACAGGACCAAGCCGATGGTGATGGATGTTGCTATTGCTGACAAGATAAAGATGTTGTAAGAAAGAAAGGGTGCACCCTCCAAGGCCATGCTAAAGTCGATCCTGCTCTCGGTACTCCATGTCTAGGACCTGTGGGCCTCCAGACATGATCTCCTAGTTATCCCTGAAAGTGGGGGATAACATGTACCCTACTGCAATTTGAGATTCTATATGCTAATTAAACTCTGCCCACCAACTACTCAATCAAACTACTTGAGGATAGTTGTAATACTGGTTTTGGAATATTTTTTAAAAAGAGTGTTGAAGTATTGCACCCCTTCTGCTGCCATATCAGAGAAGATGGTTTCCTTGGATCCATCTATGTCTCGGGTGAGAGAGAAGTAATATAACCTGTTCAATATCCCACCTAAACAGATTTTAGTTGCACAAAACAATCTTGAAAATTATATGGGTTTTCCTTACTGTTTCATGAGAGTAATTTCCAGCATTAGTTGTAGTAAAGCAAGGTGGGTATGAGGCTGCCAATATCATCGTTTTGTAGGCCTCTAGAAATACCAGTGTTGTCAATCTCTACGATATATCCAAGATATTTTGAGATATTCTGAGTCAAAACCCCTGTCTGATATATCCGAGATATTACGAGTTAAGTCCCTATCTTGGAACATTTTCCGAGCTATTTCGATATTTTCCGCCGATGTCAACTAGAAGTTACATTCCGGACCCACGCCAATACTTTCCCCGAGACAATATTTACAACATTGAGATATACTTCAATTCAACCTCTTTAAAATTTATCAATGATTGATACGAATTCAGACTCTTCAATTCCCATTTTTGTTGATTTAAATTTTCTATTGGCACATCATAAAGTAAGGAAGAAGAAAGGTTATTCCGTGCTTTGATCTGTTGTTTGTATCCAGATAGGTGGCATTTGCAGCTTTGGTAGAGGTCGTGGATTTATTTAGTTGCATTGCTTGACAATATGTAGATGTTGCCAAAACAAGTTTTTAATAAAAATTGGAGGTTGTATTTACATTGATTATAATGTTGACATGCAACTTGCATGGATACAACTATTTATAATAAATTATGTCTTTACAATTATTTTTTCTAATAAGATAATGTTGAGAAATGTATTCGTATGAGATAACATTGTGGGTGTACTAGATTAAACAGACTATTAGACTTTTGACAAGTTGCATTGAGATACTAAGATTCAAACTTTCTTCAATATAAAGCATGTATAGCATTCAAATACTAAGATTCAAACTTTCTTCAATATAAAGCATGTATAGCATGGTTTACTTTCATGAATGCCATTTAAAAACAAAACTAGTTGTCTGAGACTAAGTAGGATCTACTTTGTGTCACAAGGTAATGACAACAGAGTCCTATAGTGCCTTAAAAAAAATATTATTTGGGTTGAGTGTATAAATTTTCTATATTAGACTTGAAAAAGAAATTCAAGTGCAAGGACTATTTGTATTGTGAAAATCAGACTTGGTGAGGAATTTTCCAGTAAATCCATTTATATTGAATATTTGGGCATGTGGAGTGGTGTATTGGGACCCTAGTGAACCTAATATAGCCTAGGAAATTCCAGACAAAGTATCCCTCTCAAATATGGGCTGATTTTGGGAGATTAAACTTCAAACACAGTCCACTGACAATAGAGGTTTGGCAACATTGAAAACATGGTCTTCGATGGATCTGAAGAGAGATGGCGTGTCACACACTAGGGAAGGAATTTGGTATGCATTGGTCTTATTGTAATTTATGACACAAGGAGGGCACCATTTGTATTGGCATCATTAGTATAGGCCTTGTTTCCTCGGTGCCTAAACACATTTCTATTAGCTTCTTTCAGTTACAATTGGGCATTGACGTAATCTCCCTTCTTCACTGTGCATACACTCTTGGGATCTTCCTCTCGTTGTATGATTTCAAGTTTTTGGGAGCTATAGTGTCAATTTGAGTGCTAATAACGAGGTTTCTCATTCTTCCTTTGCTTCTTGAATTTCAATGCCATTTGGACTGGTTTATTTGTAATTTCACACTGGGTATGCAAATTTTATCTTGGAATTTTGGCAGCAACTCTTCGATGAAATCCAATGAGGTTTCAATACATAAGATAGATGGAAATATTCATGCTTTGCTTTATGGAAACATCATCATTTTATTGTGTTCTACATATTCAGATGGAAAACCATTACTTATGTTATGTCTACATCATTCAATCATATTATGTTTTCATGAAAGGGTTGGCCAAGCCAATTTTCCCAGTCAACCCTTCTTCTCTCTTCCCCCAAAATACTGCTTGATGTCAATTGACTGCATATTAGTGGAAGACATAAATAAACCCTTTGCGTGGAAAATTGACATATTTGAAAATAACAAATGTTGGAGTCATGCTGGAAATGATGTCTTTTACTGCTGTCACAATAGATCCAAAGGTGGCAGCATTATTTTTATAATATGTGTTTATTTTTCAACTTTCAAGCTCAAAGATAGTGTCATTTAATGAACTTGAATAACATTTCCACTTTACATAACTCACAAATCCAATAATGGATCAAATTGACTCCAGTTGGCTAGAGCTTTCTGACTAGTTGATTCTATATGTTAAGTGATAAAAGGTGGTCTATACGACTCTTGTTGTACTCTGTCAACAATTGAAAAGTTTTGAATGGATTTAATTTGCATTTAATGCTGAAGTTGCTATGAAAAATAGCTTCTTTGCTTCAGCAAGGGCCTTGCTTTCTTCAATTGGTACTTCTCTCAGAGACTCTAAATCACATTTGTTGCCAACCAACATTGTTACCGACATTTATGTCAGAATGCACTGCACAAGTTTTACAACCGGATATTAATTTTTTGATGCAAAGTAATATAAAACCCACATCCCTTCCAATTCACAAAAATAATGCAATGACTGTAACAAGAGAAGGTTAAAAATTTGTTAAGAAAATAGTTTGTTGAAAAAAAAGAAGGTAAAATTCCATCTATTAGCTATCTATTTGATTAAATTTTGAATGACAATTATCGACAAACCACATTTTTTAGTTTGTGTATTGCAGACACAATTTAGACGGGCTTTAGAATTTTCCAGCAGCACATACTCATTTGGTAGCAAGCTGGCATTGAATATAATTGTTCACGACATTTACTATCCAAAATTCAAGAAGTTTTGTACACTAGCCTTCTATGTTGATGAACATTATTTATGTTGATATTATGGTAGTTGTGGGAGGTATTAACCTCAATATGTAACCTTTGACTAGAATAGAATATTCCATAAGCAAGAGAAACTCTAAACAGATGTGTGAAAACCCTAGAAGACGTGTCGACTCAGCAGAATATATAATATTAAGGTATTATCCTCCAAGAAGGCAAGTCGACCTCACAGGAAAAAGATAAATAGAAAATATAATTACCAAAAAGTCAGGTCGGCCCAGCCAGAAAAGTCACTAGACAGATTAATATAAATATAGGACATCTTGGCTCATTTGTTCACTCACTCTCACTCAGGAAACTAGAAACAATGCACAAGTTTGGAGGAGCAGCAACAACAACTGCAGTTGTACGGTTTTCCTCTTCTTCTTTTTTTCCAGTCTTTCTGGTACTTTCTCTTGTGCGCTGCCCTTGGAGAAGGTGCTCTCTCTTGGTTATCTATTGGTTATGGTGTGGCTTCCTGAAATCATTCTTTTTGTCAAAGGTTAAGGTGCTCGGGGATGGCTTTGTGCCTATGGTTGGGTGATGATGGTGTAGCATTGTCTATGGTTAAACGAGCACATCAACATTATTCTAACAGGTTATGGTCCCACACTACCTTCAGAATAGTCTAACTGCCAGAAGGTAGATCGAGAGTTTCTTGTCAAGCTCGTTGTAGCGCCAATTGCAGTTGTAACTAGGGTTTCTAATTTTGCAGTTACATCAAACCCTAAACCTAATTTCTTGGGCACTTTGAGTGAAGCATTGGACCTATTTTTTGGGTATTCTAGTGCACCCTAGCCTAGCACACCCTCTAGTGCCCTCAACCAACAAAAACGCCAAGTTTGAGTTTTTGGGTCAAAGTCAAAGGTCGACTTTTGGTCAAAGTTGAAATTTCAGGGTTTCAAGCTTGTTCTAATCATTGAACCTTTTTGATTCAGTTTCTAACCTCTTCTTGTCATGATGGTGTCTAGTTTTAGATTAGAAGACAAGTTGAACGATATTACAAATTTCAAAGGTATGCACTTGTATATTGTTTTCAAGTTATATCATCCAACAAAGCATGAGTGTCTTTGCAGGGGATGTACAAGAGACCTTGTCCAAGTAGTGAATTCAGTACATTCAGAGGAACAAGTGCACCCTCCCTAGCAGTGAAGACTCCAGAATATCTTCCATGGAGGATACCATGGAGATTTTGTTGTTCTTGTTTCTTGTTCCGGGCAGGTCATAAGAGATAAACCTGAGAGGGAGTTAGTAATCAAGAAGAAGGCAACATAGTTTTGTGACACTTTGCAGAATGCAAAGGGGAATGCAACAGACATAAGCGTGGTCTGAGGATTCTCTTAGATAGAGGGAGTTTGTTGAAAAGTCAACAAGAAACATGTGTCTAATTTACTTTTCCCTTAAATAAATTGGACGATAAATATTAATCTATTATTTCATTCATAACTGAGTGAGTTGGAGTTGTGAGAAAATTATAAGTGCAGTTAAGTGAGTTAAGACCAGTTGTACTAGTTGTAACTAAACATGCACTAGTGAGAGTTCAGTAAATAAGTGAACTCACATGCAACTGAAGATTCACCACGGTTAACTACATGCATGTCAGATCCAATGGAGACCTAGTTGAGATAACAGGTGAAAGGGACAGTTTGGCTATCAACTGTGATTTGATCACACATGCAGTGGATATGCTCATGAGCATGTGCAAACTAGGTAATTTGGATTTCAATTGTGAGAATTCCAATTGCAGGGATTGTGCAGAGGAGGCAGGCTGTCTGGACACGGAGAATTGGCACATGTATTTGTCGATTTGTGTATGACAGTGTGAGAGGATTGTATTTTACTGAGAGCTCTTGGATTAGAGTTTTGTATGAGATTGTTTCATGATTCATGATATACATACTATATGATAGTGGGGTTTTTAGCTTTACGCTTTCCCGGTGAAACTTATGTGTTATGTGTTATGTGTTATTGATATTTCACTTTCTGATCGTGGTTTAATTTTCCGCAAGAATAATAGTAGAAGCGATTATGTATTTAACAGTGGCGTATAATTGTTAGATCAGGAGAATCGCATGAAATACTTAATTTGTATTGAAATTTCTACATGGTTTCAGAGCCACGGAGGCCATGGAGCTAAGGATGTGAGGTGCGAACATAATTTTATTTTCGCAGGTCCCGTCTCTAGTAGGGTGCAAACTTTAGTACTGTAGACTATGCACAGTTCTCAAAGCTGAAATTCTCGCACCCTAGTAAAAGGAGAGGTGCAAACTTCCCTGAGCATTCTCGCAGGCTGATCAAGGGAGAGGTGCGAACCTCCCTCACCCTACAGTGCATTACACTGCGAACCTTCCAGTCAAGTTCGCAGGCTATACACAGGTAGGGTGCAAACTTCTCTTAGGCTACTCACAGGTGAGGTGCGAACCTCCCAGGGAAAGAGGGATTGCAGCAGTTGAGTTTGTGGTTGGATAACATTTGAATTTGCAGGATTTTCTTGGTGCGACAGTTGATTCAAGATCGAAATGTCTTTCAATAGCTTGAGGTTGGAGTATGCACTCGAGGGCAACTCGAACTACATTGCTTGGAAGGACAGGATGGAAGCAGTACTCGAAGACAATGGCTTAAAGGATTACATAGACAAAGATGCTCCTAAGCCAGATTCGACAGACACTGCAAATCTTGATGCATGGCAAAAGAAAGTGGCAAAGGCAAGGAGGATTTTGTTGGAGGGAGTACGAGACCACATTGTCTCAAGTCTCCATGGGAAAACCACACCACATGCAATGTGGAAGGTTTTGATGGATCTATTCCAAAACAGCAGCGACCATAGGAAATTGGCGCTCAAAGATAAACTCAAGAAGATCAAGATGGAGAAGGGAAACACCTTTCCAAAATACCTCATGAAGTTTGTCCAATGTCGGGATGAACTTGGAAGTGTGGGAATAACAATCGTTGTTGATGATTTGGTGAGCTTGGCTCTCCTAGGACTTCCCAAGAGTTGGCACAGTTATCAAGACTCTGTCAATGGAAGGGAAAAATTGTTGGATTGGGAACGACTATGGTCAGATCTAGTGCAAGAGGAGTTCAGGCGGAACACCAGAGATGGATCTTCATCAAAGCGTGATGATGAAGAGGATTGTGCTTTGACTGCCAAGGCAAGGAAAGGGAAAGGGAAGAAATTCCATTCAAAATCCGAGTCTAAAGTTAAGAAGATGGATTTGTCCAAAGTGAAGTGTTTTCACTGTCACGAACATGGGCATCTTGCTACTAACTGTTCGCAGAAGAGGAAGAACAAGACGGTTGTTGGATCTGCAACTGGTGAGCCTCTTGTCTCGCAATTTGAACTTGACTTCGCTTTGATCGCATGCATGGCTTCAAGTGCATCAGGATCGATGTGATATTTGGATAGTGGCGCTTCCTTCCACATGACAGGAGATAAAGAGTCTTTCATTGACTTGGAGGAGAAAGATCTCATAATGCATATAGAGATGGGCGATGATGGATGATACAGTGCGACTGGTATTGGTACCATTACCTTTCAGAAGGAGTCAAGTAAACCATTTCAATTGAAAAATGTTATGCATGTTCCAGGTCTAAAGAAAAACTTGGTCTCAGTCGCAATGTTGGAGGACAAAGGCTATGATGTTGTTTTTAGCAGTGGTAAAGCCTACCTACGACATAAAGCAACAGGTCAAGTTAAGAAGCAAGTGAAGGCTCTAAGGAGAGATAATGGTGGAGAATACATCTCTAACGAATTCAAAGACTTCTGCAGCAGAGAAGGAATTCGAAGAGAACTCATAGCACCTCGTAACCCACAACAAAATGGGGTCGCGGAGAGAAAGAGCAGAACGATCGTGGGTGTAGCATGAGCGATGTTGCATGATCAGAGCCTACCAATGCATTTGTGGGCAGAAGCATGCACTACTGCGGTTTATGTGCAGAACCATTGTCCTCATTGAATACTTGGCACGAGTACACCTGAAGAAGCTTTTACTGGTAAGAAACCCGATGTTTCTCATTTTAAAATTTTTGGCTCCTCTGTTTATGTGCATGTGACCAAGGATTCCAGGAAGAAGCTGGAACCGACTGCTAAAATTGGAATATTTGTGGGGTACACAGAAACACCCCATAATTATCGTGTGTATTTGTCGAACAGTAAGATGACTGTTATGCGACGGGATATAAAATTCGATGAGGGGAAAGCCAGGCGGTTGTCGCTTGAGAGGGAGCTAGACTTGCATGCAGAAGAGGAACTGTTGGTTCCCAAGGATGAGTCTCAAGATGTGGATCATCCACATGAGGAGGTTCATGAAGTGGAGGAAACCACTCAAGCAGAGACATCCATCAAAAATGGCAGAAAGCGCACCATGGAAGCTGACAGATTGAGATTAGATGTTGCATAGAATGTAGGAGCCCCTACTTCACAGTGCAGACAAAGACAATCTCCTGATCGATTTGTTGGATACATGGCTCTCATGAGCAAATGTATTGTGACTGAACCATCTTCCTTTCAGGAAGCAGTGCAGGACCCCACTTGGGTTGATGCTATGGTAGAGGAGTATGACTCCATTGTCAAAAACAATGCATGGGAAATTGTCCCAAGACTGGTCTTCAAATCAGTGGTAGGTTCAAGATGGATATACAAGGTAAAGCAAGCTGTTGATGGGAGTGTGGAGAAATACAAGGCTAGGTTTTTGGCCTGGGGCTTCTCACAGATCGAGGGGATAAATTATGATGAGACCTTTGCACCTGTCGCGAGGTACTCTTCCACAAGATCCATCCTTGCACTCTCAATGCAGATGGGCTGGTGCATTCATTAGATGGATGTAAACACTGTGTTCCTCAATGGGATCATTGAGGAAGAAGTGTACATTCAACAACCAGAAGGTTTTGAGACCTTTGACAGAGATTCACATGTGTGTAGACTCAAGAGAGCATTGCATGGGTTGAAGTAAGCATCCCATGCTTGGTACACTCAGATAGACAGCTATTTCACCGGACTGGGCTTCACCAAAAGTGAAGCGAATGCAAACCTATACCAAATTGTGGTGGAGGGTAAGCTTTTAATCATTGTTCTTTATGTTGATGATTTAATACTGACTGGTGATGAGCAACTGATACACTCATGCAAGGATGACCTTGCAAAGGAGTT
>ML810732.1:85776-100228 GCA_009831015.1 Picea engelmannii | reverse complement strand
TTAATCATAGTTACATAGATTGTAGTGCAAGAGGTGAGTTGTAAATATACCTTCCCACGAAATGACTAACTCATATTGTTTTATTATATTTCTTAGGAGACCCATTTTATACCTCAAAATTCCCCTAAGGTAATTATCTTATATACTTCTTTGGGGTATTTGAATAACCCATAATGATATTTTATTCAATAATAAACAAAATCCAACCTTCCAAATATTCTCACAAATATATGGTTTATTTCAAGGTTACAAGTCAGAGTTGAAGGAAAGAATCCCTAGGAAAGTTGGGATTCTTTCATAACTTTCATAACTCGATAATTTGTTCCATGAAACTTTCAACCCAAGGTGAAAACACAAAATAATTATCACAGATTCTTGGTTCATGAGCAATGATGCTATTGAATGTGATACTTAGAGAAAAAAAGGAAAATGCATTTAGTTAGGCTTCACGTACTAAGGCAATGCCAACCATGTGGCCCCTAAGTCTTAATCATGGCCTAAAGGTAAATGACCAATAAAGTACAAAAGTAGTAAAGTACATAAGTAATGTGTACTTTTTATACAAATTACAAACTTCATCATACTCAAAGACATAAATATCAACATGAATGTTGGGGAGATTATCATGGCCTAAGGTACATGACCAATAAAGTACAAAAAGACATAAATATCAACATGAATGTTGCATGGCCATGTTGCATGGCCTAAGGTACATGACCAATAAAGTACAAAAGTAGTAAAGTACATAAGTAACGTGTATTTTTGATATAAATTACAAATTTAATCATACTCAAAGAAATAAATATCAACATGATTGTTAGGGGAGATTATCATTACCCTGTAATAAACATTTAGGATGGACTTATGGGTTGTCTTTGAACGTACTATTATGCTCATGGTTACCAATGGTAGAACTATTGTGAATCACCATAGCTAAAGACAAATCAAATGTCCATCTTTGGGCCCATTCGAGGCTATATTGGGATCCTAAAGGCTCTATGGTGGCCAATGCAAGCCAATGAGACTAGAGTGATGGGAAGTAATGGTGATAAGGATATAACTGAATCTTATGCACAGGTTCATCAAACCCTAGCTCTCAACAAACCTTCAGTCTCAGTTTGCTTGAAATTATTGTTTCTTCCATTTTGCATATATTTGACCTTTACCTCATTTTTAGTGAAAATTTTAAGAATGTATCTTAAAGTGTGGAAACTTTCATGAATCTTATTAGTCCTTAATATGCAAACTATAAAATGTTTTTTCCTATAAAATTTGAGCAAATCGATTTAAAAAAAAATGGAAAAAAAAGATCTGAAGATTATTTGAGTTGATGATTAATTACCAAATCTTACAACATTAGTTTAAACCACAAAACATAATTTTTTTTATAATGCGTGATTACATTAAATATCACAATAATGAAAAAAATACAAAATAAAACTTTATTGTAAGTATGTGAGAGACTATCAACACTCTAATTAGTATCATGAAAAACCAACCATTCAAATACATCAAGGATAAGCCTAACCATTCAATACATAAGGATAAACCTAAAAAACTTTTGATGAGATGGGAAATAGGCCAATCTAAATAGATATTGATAAATATGTAAAACCTATCAATCACTAAAGCAATTGACTATTTTTCACATAACAATTACTTGAAAAATATAATGTGAAAATTTCTCAATTATATTAAAAAATATAATGTGTTTTCTGGATAGAGAAATTACAAAACATTGTTGAGGATACAAATGGAGAAAGATCATGCAACGAGAAAGGTCTAGAAACAAATTAAAATAAAGATAAGAGATGAGGAGGGCCCTCATGGCCATCTAACCAAATATTGTAGGCTAAAATGCCCTCCTTTTTTTTAGAGCTGCCTTGAATAGTTTGTAAATGTGATTGAAGCAGAATTTTTTGAAAGAGGGAAGAAGCAGTCTGATTGTGTCCTTCCATACCACTAGGGAGATGGCTTGAAGATCACCCCTATTATTTAGCCATAATAAAAAAAAAACAAAAAAAATCACATTGTAATTAGTAAAAAAATCACATTGTAATTAGTAAGAAGTGTATGATAGTTGGCATTTTTATAATCTTATAAAGTATGAGAATTTTCATAATTTACCAGGTATTTATACAATTCTAAGAAGTGTATGATAATTGGCATTTTTATAATCTTATAAACTATGAGAATTTTCATAATTTACCAGGTTCTAGAAAAGTGACTTCTTATGTTAATACTGAATTTCAATATTTTACATGGACACGGAAACCCTCCAAAATGTGATAAAGGATGTATATATAATTTAAAAAAATATGTATTAAAATAAAAAAATAAATATAAATATAAAAAGTGAAGTTTTTGAATATTTCACAAATTCACAAATAAAACTACATGACACATTTTTGACATATCAAGACACATTTACAAACTTTTCTTATAGTTATTATAAATTTACATACTTTTCTTATAGTTATTATAATTGTTTAACTATTTAACTATAATTGTTTTTACAAGGGTAAATTTTTATTATCATATACTTTTACACTGTTTCGCCCAGAAAATATACAATATTTTTTATACATTATCTCCCACTAAAACTATATATAGCATGCAAATGAAAACTACGACACTTCAAGTCGTATACCCAAATTCGCTTGGAATTCTTGGATTCAATAATTTATGGGAACGATTTTGACTTGAAGTTCTCAAAATCAATTGTTTATGGGCACGAATTCGCCTAGGAATTTCAGAACGGAGGTTATAGGCGCATGATTTCGCCCTGCAATTCTCAGAACTGGGGTTCGCTTGGAATTCTCGGGTTCAATAATTCATGGGAACGATTTCGCGTTGAAGTTCGCAAAATCAATTGTTCATGGGCATGATTTCGCCATGAAATTTTGGAAAGGAGGTTTTACGCGCATGCTTTCGCCCTAGAATTCATGGGTGAGGGTAAGTTCTCGAGGTCTTAAAAAGGGAGGTGTGAAAAAGGGAGCTTGGTAAAGGAAGGAAGGAGATTGATGGTCAGACAGAGCTAAGGGAGCGTAGGTCTACGGGGGCATTAGTGGAGGGCTCAAGTGGAGGGTTCGAGTCAAGGCCAACCAGCGCGACCATTCCTGTTTAGGGTGATGCGGTTCTAGTGGTAATTCCATAGATTTTTCTTTTATCTTATTCGTTGTGTTGGCAGTTTCGGATTGCCGAGTGCTGATCGCAGTTGAGATCATTCGTCCCTCTCTCAAAATCTAGGACTGCAATACAGATCAACCATGGGGAACGACGCCGAGCCTGCAAAAATTTTACTCCCTTATCTTCAGAGAGCCGATGAGCTGCAGAAGCACGAGCATCTGGTGGCATATTACTGTATGGATTATGCTTTATCTCGTCAGTTATAATGGAAAACATTCCTAAATCTTCTATGTTTATTGTAATTTTTGTTGGTCTTATGGTGGTTATTTTCATTGAACAGGTCGTCTATATGCAATGGAACGAGGGTTGAGGATTCCCCAAAAGGAACGGACTAAAACAACGAGCGCCCTGCTGGTTTCCTTGATGAATCAGCTAGAGAAGGTAATTCTGTAACACTTTTTGGCCCTAATTACCCCTTGGTTTAAGATGGTGTTTTCAGGAGAAATTCAGCTCTAATTTTAAGGTCATAGGTCATGGCTTTGCCAAGACACCAAATTGATGTAAGAGATCCCTTGTTGGTGAGACAAGAGACCCCTCTATGCAGTGATTTGACTGCTTAGTAGATGGAGGTGTACATACCATACCGCTCTCTGGATTTGAACCCGTGACCTTGAAGGAGGAAGTACATGTTCTTAACTGTTAGGATCACTCAGGCTTAGGCTTTTAATGGAAGACTAGTTTTGTTACAACTTAATTCTGGATAGGCTAATAAAAAATGACATCCATATTATACAAGTGTGCCAAAAAATAGAAGACTAGTTATGTTACAGCTAAATTCTGGTTAGCCTAATAAAAATGGCAGTTAGAAAAATATGGATAGTATAATTGTCAGCTTGAGGTGGTTTTATTTTGGTTGATATGCTCTTGAAGTAGTCAAATCACTGCATAGAGGGGTTCCTTGTTTGTGAGACAAGGGATCCCCTCCGTGCAGCGATTTGACTGCTTAGTCTACGGAGGTGTACATACCCTACTCCCCTCTGGATGTGAAACTGTGATCTCCAAGGAGGGAACACTTGTTCTGAACTGTTAGGCTAACTCAGGCTGATGAAAGACTAATTTTGTTACAGCTTACAGCTTAATTCTGGTTAGGCTAATAAAAAAGAACATCCATATCATACAAGTGTGCCAAATGATGGATGACTAGTTTTGTTACAGCTAAATTCTGGTTGCCCTAATAAAAATGAAATGTCAGTTGGAAAAATATGGATAACTATAATCGTCGACTAGAGGTGGCCTTCTTTTGGTTGATATCCCCTGGAACCAGTGACAGGCATGGGTTTCTGAAACAGTGACATATTCAAAATTCCTTAAAATGGAAAATTGTCATGCTTACATAGAAAATTTTTAGGGCGAAATAATAAGGTTTTCAATTTTAGAAGGGTGAATTTTTATTATTATAGACTTTCACACTGTTTTGCCAAGAAAATATACAATATTTTTTTATACATTATCTCATTAGCCCATTGAAAATATATATAACATGCACATGAAAACTTCCTTTCGCCCTCGACACTTCACATCATATCCCCAAATTCGCTTGGAATTCTTGGATTCAATAATTTATGGGAACGATTTTACCTTGAAGTTCTCAAAATCAATTGTTTATGGGCACAAATTCACCTTGGAATTTCAGAAAGGAGGTTTTAGGCGCATGATTTCGCCCTGGAATTCTCAGAACTTTGGGTTCGCTTGGAATTCTTGGGTTCAATAATTTATGGGAACGATTTCGCTTCTCAAAATCAATTGTTTATGGGCAGGATTTCGCCTTGAAATTTTGGAAAGGAGGTTTTACGTGCATGATTTTTCCCTAGAATTCTCAAAACTGGGGTTCTATAGGCATGATTTTTCTTTCTATCATTCCTCCTCCAAATTCAGTTAGCATTATTCAAATTAAGGTTGTATGGGGACACTGTCTCAGCAGGTGGGTGCTTGTTTTCTTCTTAAAGGCTGAATGAATTCCAAAGCATTCTCCAAATCTGGGTGGGTTGGGATTCGTTGGGATTTTACTTAAACCACTATAATAGTGTTGCTCTGGACCGCAGTGGTGAAGATGACGAACCTCCTGCTTCTGCAATGAAGATACACAGAGGTAAATCCGGTATATTCTATTTTGAGATTTTTTCATTGGGTAGATAAAATAAGATTTTCAGGGTACTACTTCAAAATTTAGTTTTTCAACTTGTAATTGTGCTTATTGTTCTTGTCTCGTGTTCTTTTCTTAGCCTTTTTTATTGTTCTCGTACAAATGAAATGGGTTAAAGTTGGCCAAATTTGGTCTAACTCACTGGTTATTTTGTTTCTATTTGTTCCAAGTGATGTAATATGTAGTTCATAATTTGGTTTGTAGTACATGAACTATTGGAAAATATAAGTATTTAATTGTTTTAAAAAAAAACTTGTAGTTGATAGCATACTCTGAAAATAATAGAATATCACCAGAAAGGAAAATTAGTATATCAGCAGAGAGAAGCATTTAAGGAAAAACAGTAGATTATATAGTTGCAAACTATGTGCTCTATAAATATCTACACCAACAAAAAATATTTAAGGAAGAATTTCTATATGGTATATTTGTAATCCATCTACCATCAACTTTTAGTTTATTAGCTTTCAGGGCTATGGTTTGTAAAGTGTTGGATATAGGCCCATTTTGGGGAAAAGGCATGACGTGGAGGCGAAACAGTTGGCAGAAAAGCATGCAAGGTGCGCATGCAAGAAGAAAGGAAATAAAGACAACTGGCAGAAAAACAACAGAAGAGAGCGCGCGTGCAGAGGAGAAAAGCACACAAGACCAGCAAGCAAGAAGACCTAATTAGGTTAGGGTTTTGGTAAGAGAATGTAACGGCCGATGAGCCAAGAATAGACATAAATAGATACGTAGGAGGTCTAGGGGGGGTGTGTCTTTGATGGTTGTTATGAGTTACTCGCATGAGATAGAGTAACAGGTCTGTGACACAGATATGGTCTGATACCTTTTTGTAAGCTGTTGAGCTATGGGAGGGAAAAGGGACTCTACCTTGAGGGTTAGATTGCAGGCTGAGGAGCCTAGTGCAATCTAGTTAGCCTCGTAAAGGTCGTGGAGCCCAAGTGATGGATGTATGAACGGAGTTGTAGTGCACGCGACGCTTTGCATGACAGACCTATAATAAAAGAGCCCTAGAGCCAAATCTTTGTGGACGTAGCCCAGGAGGGGGTGAACCACGATAATTCATGTGTTGTGTGAAATGAGTGTTGGTTATATATTTGTTGTTAATGGTTAAATCTTATATAAATGCTTCGTTGAAATAGTTAGATCGCTGGATTTGCATGCATACATAAGGAACAACAGGATAACTAAGATCGGTGACTGACATAATATTGCTTAGTAAAATAAATAGAATCCACAACATGCCCTAATAGATCCCCACTTAATCCTGGACTGCAAGCACTTGAGCATTGCAGTCACCCATTAAGACTATCTCGGGTGAGACTGCGCAGTACACTCGGTGTACTGCGCTGCCTTCTGGTTTACCAGGAGGGTCGATAGTTTTAGAGGCTTTGTTGGAACCCTAGTAGACCTGAACCTGGGCCAACCATGTTAAAAGCATAGCTCAGATAAGCACCAACAAATGGTTCTGTTGTAGGTTGGAACAACATAGGATTGAGTAGATGAAATCTGTTGAAGATCTGATAGAAGAATGGGTGATCTGTTGAAGATTTGATAGAAGAATGGGTGGTTTGTTGAAGATCCGTTAAAAAACTGTAAGATCTGCGGAAGGCGGGTCAAAGGAATATCGAATCGGACGACAAGAAGGTGAGAAGAATGCGTCGCTAGAAGGGGACGTTGAGACCGTGGAATCCCACAAAAGCAGAGATCGAAAGCTGGCTAAAGACAAAAGAGCTAGAGTTTGCACAGAAAGATAACATAAACCCTAGAGTAACACCGCGCAAATATCTTGAGAAGTATGTGTTTACTGATCTGGATGAAGTTCTTTTCTGTGATTTTCCACACTTATTGCAGGAGTGGATATTGAGGTTGAAGGATAACCATGCAACAAATTGGATCCAACAGTTAGAGTGGACCCCAATTCAGAGGGCGTAGTTACAGCAGGTGAATAACAAATTCACCCGCGTAGTAGATTTTTGGCTCGACACTATTGTAACAGGCTTTATAATAGAATTTGCGGTAGATACCGCGAAGTCGTACAACGCAGTAGAGCAAGAGTTTCTACGTGGACCTCGAGGAAGGTATATCAGATCGCTGTATACTTATATTAAGATCTTGCTGTATAACAAAGGTGTAATGATAATGGAATCAAACAACTAAACTTCCTTGCGTGCATGGGGGAAGCATTGATAGAAAAAGGAGAAATGGAAGGAGAAGTGGATAAAGGAAAGGAGGAGGAAGCCTTGGACCCAATCATGATGGACGATGACCAGATCAAGCGGATCATGGCGACAGTTGGAAAGATGTGCAGTGGAGTACCCTACCAATACAAGGTGAACACCAAGAAGAGAGTCGTAGCCGCGAGGGAAGGCTTGGCAAGTGACAAAGAAGAGGTAGAGGATCTCCGGGCCGTGTAGCAGATTGAGGAAATCCTGCACGCAACATATGAGAGGAAGACAAGAGGTCCAAGAGCAGGAATAGAAGGCAACAATCCTATCCATGTTAATGTCAGTGTGGAACCCATGAACCCATGTGCGACTAATACACCAATAGGAACACCACCGTTTAAACAACCGAGTTTTGGGAGAAGGAGGACAACAGGAAGTACATCCACACAAGGAACAACAACTGGGGGAGCCAGTTCTGGAAATATTAGTCAAGGGTCTACACCGCGTAGAGGTAGTAGCCTGACACAGTTTGCAATGGCAGGACATGATCCCACCATTCGGTTAATAGAATTTTGAGGAGAGGCAACAGAAGACCCAGAGAAACACTTGTTCATTTGTGCAATGATATGGGAAGCAAAACAGATCACTAATGAAGACACTAAACTTGCGCAGCTAGCCATTACGCTAAGAGACCGCGCACTAGACTGGCACATGAGTCTAGACGTAAACAGTGCACCTCGGACGACAAGGACACTAATAGACATTAAGAAGTTACTGATTAATGAGTTCCAGAAGCCGAGCTCAGAGGATCAATACATGAACGAGATGATAGAAATCCGATAGAAACCAAGAGAATCTGTCTGGGAAATTGACAAGCGATTTAAGCGTTTGAAAGGGAAGTTGAGGTATGCCATGACATATATGCAACATAGGCATCTGTTTGTGAATTCTCTGTTACCGCACCTGAAATACCCACTCAGGGAACAAAAATTCCAATCTCAAGCAGAGGCTCTTCAGGCAGCCTTGCAAATGGAGGAGAATCAGTACCACAAGATAGATCCAGCGATAGAGGAATTGAAGGAGGACTTGAAGAATCTTATCTTCCAGTTCAATCAGAATAAGGGCAAGGACAAGCGAGAAGTTGTTTGGTGTACCACATTGAGAACAGAAGGTCAACATAAGAATGAATGTCCAACATTCACGTAGTATATGGCAATAGGGATGCCAAATCCTTTGCCAACATGAGGGACCCGGGTGTGAAATTTGCAAGACGCACGGGCATGATCCATAGCATTGTCCTATGATGCAGAAATACCAGACAGTACCAAAGAATGCATACTGCACTTTTTGCAAGTCAGTAGGGCACGGTGACAAACTCCAAAACAATGGATCTGATGAGGGAAAGGACATTAGACACATATAGGGTGCAAGCCAAACTGATGACAGGGCAAGCTGCACCGCAATTCAATCAGGCACCACCGTAGTATAATACTGCGCCACAACAGTATAACAACGCGTAGCCGCAACAGTATAACACTCTGCAACCTTAGTATAACTCTGCGCAATATAATCAGGTACCTCAATACAATACACCGTGCGGAGATCGAGTTGGGTACAGAGGAGGCGGAAGAGGCAGAGGAGGCTTTGTATGCGGAAGAGGTCCATAGTGTGCCATAACTGCCAACAACCAGGACACTATGCAAGAGAATGTCCACTTCCACCAGCGACTTGTATGTATTTTCGCGCATCAGATCATGACACGAAAGAATGTCCGACACTATTAGTAAAGATCCAGGAAAAGAGGAATCAGAACAATTAGAATGTTCAATGGATTTCAGCAGAAGCGAGGGATGAAGGAAGAAACATCAACATAGTGATGCTCGGAGGTGCTAAAACAGGTGTTGATGCGGCCAAACAAGAAACAGTACAACACTAGTGGATTAAGAAGAATACCGATCCACCCAAGCGATTTGATGCAGAAAAGGAGAAGGAGACCTTTAAGGAGGCCAGACAAGAATTTCTCAAGCAGAATGTTGCGTCTACATCTACCGTGCAACATAATGAAGACATCCCAACATATGAAATCCCGTCAGCATTGGACCATACCAGTGAATTCCACCCAGGAAACCAAGTAAGTTGTCTTAAAACTTTCCTGCAATCCTGTATTCAAGTATTTAAGGATCCATCATCTGTTTTAGTATTACAGAATCTGTTAGATAGATGTACCACAAATTCCGAGGGAAAGTTAGAACAGAGGATAGTCAATCACCTCCATGCCAGAAGGAGAACCAACAGAGAGTTTAGATTGAATGCCAGCATCGAAGATTTTAACATGGGCGATGTAATATTAGATCTGGGATCTGAAGTGAATGTATTGCCCAAAAAGACATGGCAATGCATGGGAGAACCTACCTTAGGCTACTCACCAGTCCAACTGAAGTTAGCAAACCAACATAGAGTTCTACCATTAGGGAGACTGAAAGGAGTGACAGTAGATCTGAACGGAGTGCACACTAAGGCGGACTTCAAAGTGATTAATATCGTGGATGGCACAACACCATATCCAACACTATTTGGATTGGATTGGGCGTTTGAAAATCAGGCGATAATCAACCTGAAGACCAGGAAGATGACATTTGAGTCAGGATAATACAGGGTTATCGCGCCTCTAGATCCATCGGAAGTTGAAAGATTCGTGGAACCAACAAGCCTAGATCTGGAAGAAATTAACCAGCTGTACTGAACCACCGCGTGCATCGAAGATTACAGCAATCCAACTGCCGATGGTGTACTTAGCTGGAGGAGTATCACATCATGTGCTTCCGACTCAGACACGGGTCTAGAGAATTGGCAGCAACGCCTACATGAGGTCTCAACCAGAAGATGCGCACGAATAGACCGCGCAGTAAGGTGGGTTGGGATAGAAATCAGAGAACCTCCAAGTTTCCATGGAATTAATGACTTGGAAGAAAACCTAACGAGATATGAGGAGGAAGTATCAGACAGTAAGAGATTGTTGGCTCTCGACATCGCACTTAAGGCTACACCTGCAAGATGGTGGGGCACACACAAAGAAACAATCAAGCACTGGTACCAATGCAAAAGAGTACTGCTCATCAAATTCGGCACAGAGCAAAAAGAGGAGCGCAACTCAGAAATACAATGGACAGGGGGCACCAACGGAACACTTGGAGAAGTGTAGAGCGCTGTGGAGAATGACACCCCCAGAGGAATGGCCTCATCACTTTGTATACACATTAGAGGGCATCCCAACAAACTGGTACACAGACCAGGAACTCTGCAGAGGAATTACGAGCTGGACAGTATTGCAACAAAACTTTACAGTCACTTTCTCATTTGAGCATGAGAACCCCAACATAGATACAACACTTAAACAAATAAGAGGGGTGATATTCATTAAGGAACCAGAAGTTGAGCTCATTATAGAAGAACAACAACAAAACAAACAGAGAGTGAAAGAACTGCTGTCATGCTACCATGTACAGGAAGAAGGACCAGATGAAGACGACCTGCGCGATATTCAGATCGAGGAAGTTGAAGGTCCACCCCTAGAATCAAAAGTAATTGCTACGCTGATCAAGGTGAAAAAAGTCAACATTGGGACAGTTGAGAATCCCAAAATGGCCAGCATTGGGGACTACTGGGACGAGCAAACAATGGAAAGGATAACAGAGTTGCTGCGCAAGTACAATTACTTGTTCCCAACGACCTTCACAGAAATGAAGGGTATTGCAGGAGAACTTGGAGAGATGAAGATCCCTCTCAAACCGGAAGTAAGACCTATCAGACATAGGCCTTACAGATTGAACCCCATATATAAGCAGAAAGTAAGAGCAGAAATTGACAGAATGCTGGAAGCAGGAATCATAGAACCTGTAGAAGAATCAGAATGGATAAGCCCCATGGTAGTTCAGGAGAAGAAGCAAGGAGGCATCAGAATCTGTGTAGACCTGAGAAAGCTCAATGATGCTTGCCTACATGACCCCTTCCCTACACCCTTTAGAGATGAAGTCCTAGAAAATGTGGGAGGACAGGAAGCATACTCATTCACTGGTGGATTCTCAGGCTACCACCAAATCAAGATAGCACCATAAGATCGGTACAAGACTACCTTTGCAACAGAATGGGGATGCTACCAATGCATAGTCATGCCTTTTGGACTAAAGAATGCACCAACAATTTTTTCCAAAGTAGTCATTGCTGCCTTCAAAGAATTCATCCATCAGTGTCTAGAGGTATATTTGGATGATTCGACAGTGTACAGCTTGCTGAAGGATCATGTAGAGGTGTTGAGGCTGATGTTAGAAAGATGCAGGCAATGCCAAATATCCTTGAACATTAAGAAATGTATATTTGGAACACCCTTTGGAATTTTGTTGGGTCACATAGTATGCAAACAAGGTTTGATTGTGGATCCTGCAAAGATTGCAGTCATTGTGAACTTACCACCACCGAAATCAGTGCGCTAGTTGATGGCCACATTGGGACATACAGGATACTACAGAAAATTTATAAAGGGATATGCGTGGATCACTGCGTCGATGGAGAAATTGCTCAAGAAGGATACTAAGTTTCAGTGGAATGAGGAATGTCAGCGCGGATTGGACACTTTGAAGGAGAAGATGGTCACAACACCCATCTTAGTCTTTCCAGACTGGGAGAAGACATTCCATGTACATGTAAATGCATCAACCATAGCCTTGGGAGCTATTTTGGCGCAGCCAGGAGCAGGAGAATTGGATCATCCTATAGCATTTGCTAGCAGAAAACTGTCAGAATCAGAACATAACTACAACACTATAGAGAGGGAAGGCCTAGCTATGGTCTACTCGCTTCAGAAGTTCAAGCATTACCTACTTGGCAAACATTTTAAGATGTTCGCAGATCATTCAACCCTTAAGTACCTAGTTAGTCAACAAGCCAATGTTGGGGGGGAGAATCTGTTGATGGTTACTGCTGTTTCAAGAATTTGACTTTGAAGTCATAGTTAAACTAGGGAAGCTGAATGCATGACATGATCACTTGTCAATGGTCACCAATGGCGAGGAACCTACAAACTTAGAGGATACCTTACCTGACGTGCAGTTATTTTCAATTCAGATCACAGATGATTATTTTGCTGATATTATTGAGTATTTAAGTACATGGACTATGCCATAGGAATTTAGCACCGTGTAGAGGAAAAATCTGGTTGTTCGAGCAACAGACTACCAGTTGATCGTCGAACACTTATATAAAATGGGGCAGACAACATCTTGAGAAGATGCGCGCTAGAACACGAAAGGCCTAGGATACTGGCAGAAGCCCATGAAGGAATAGCGGGAGGACACTATGTAGGCAAAGCTACCACGCAGAAGGTAYTGCGCGCGTGATTATGGGGGCCAACTATTCATAGAGATGCAAAGGAATATTGTCAACAATGCGATGTGTGTCAGAGGGTCGGCAAACCAAACAGACGGGATGAGATGCCCTTACATCCACAAGTGACACTACAAGTATTTGACAAATGGGCTATCGATTTTGTTGGGCCAATTCACCCACCTGCAAGAAGATCATGTGCGTGATACATTATTACTGCGACGGAATACCTCTGAAGATGCGCAGAGGCAGCCCCAGTTAAAGATTGCAGCGCAGAGACAACAACACACTTCTTGTTTGAACATGTGCTCACCAGATTTGGATGTCCGAGGATTCTGATGAGTGACCAAGGCACTCACTTTATCAACAACACCATTAGAGCTCTAACTGAAGAATTCGAGGTCTACCATAAAAAAAGTACGCCATACCATCCTCAGGCAAATGGAACAGTGGAAGCCTTCAACAAGATTCTAGAGAATGCCTTAACCAAGATTTGCAATGTCAATAGGGACGACTGGGATTCAAAGATACCAACAATATTATGGGCATATAGAACTACCTGTAAGAAGTTGACAGGACAAACACCATTCAGATTGGTATATGGACAAGAAGCAATGGTGCCACTAGAATTTTTGGTACCCAGTCTGCGCGTAGCAGCGATTACGAACATGATAGAACGAGGCGCAGTACAGGAAAGGTTAAGTCAACTGATGAGCATGGAAGAAGATAGGATTCTAGCAGGGTTCCACCAAGAAGTACAGAAAGCTAGGGATAGCGTGGCACGACCGACATATCAAGAGAAAAAGTTTCAAGGAAGGAGACCTAGTCCTACTGTATGATAGCAAGTTTTTTCATCACCTAGGAAAGTTCAGAATGCATTGGCTGGGACCATATCAGGTCAAGACTGTCATAGACGGAGGCGCTTTACAGTTGAAGTACTTAGGCGGAACAAAACTCGGAGGAATGGTCAATGGGAGTCGACTGAAGCTGTACAAGGACAGTCGACCACCAACAACTTGACATTTATCGCGTGCAAAAAAAAAAACCGCGCGGAAATCCGCACGCGCAATAGAACAAATCAGTGCGACGAGAAGAAAAAAGAGTCAGCAAGCACAAGTCATCGATTCAGCGCAACAAACTAAGAAATACTGCGCCATAATCAAAGGGGATAGAAGCCAAGGACTTTGCGCGTTCAAAAAGCCCAGCGTGCCGGAAAAAAGACCGACGGTCGAACAATTTGACGATTTGGGAAATGACGGCTGTGGAAATCAGGCGCCAACTGGCAACGACGGTTGAAATTGTGACAACTGGTACACAGAAGTAAAGACCATAGCGCGATGGAAAGGGTAAAGGTTCAAAAACAAGACGCAAAGGACGCCAATTAACATGTACAACAGTACCACGTGCCAGACACGCCGCCAAAAGTGAAACAAGCGACAACTATCAGTGCGGAACAATTGTCACTCAGCCGTCCCGCTATAAAGTCGGGAAAGGGGGGAAAAGCTAGTCATTGTGTCAATTGCTAAGGAGAGAACGCAGAGCCAAGTAGAAGAGAGCTAGAGCGTGAGTT